>OY744609.1:3841409-3858909 GCA_963556255.1 Allolobophora icterica
AACCAGCAATCAATCAATCAGTTTATTGAACACCAATAATAACAATCGATATTACAGTCACTCAAAGAAAGTATTAGTAGGCATTCTAAGGATAGACGAACATGCTGCATGGAAATGTAATCATTCCATTCCTCCTGCGTTGCCATGGATACCTCTGCGTCGCTTCATCGCCGTCGCCCTGTTGATGGTCGTCTTCGTTTCCATGGTACCCGTTGTCATGGATCCCTTGTTCCAGATGATGACGACGATGATCGTGTAGCAGACGGCGATGACAATGGCAGGTGCGATGAAGATGAGCACGGCCAACAGCGACACGTAGACCTGCAACGAATGTAATGTAATGCGATGTAATGTAACGTAAATTACATGTAATATGGAGTACGTAGTGAAGCTCTGTCACACAGTGCAACCTAGGGCAGCTGCTATTGAACCTTTGAACCGGCTGTTGGTGGTTAATTATATGATCCATTTATTAAGCGCCACTAGCCTATCTAATGAATAAGCATCAATCGATGGCGCTGAGCAATTGTGAGTGAAGGACTTGCTCAAGGTCCCTGCACAGTAACCGTCTCCGATGCGGAGAATCGAACCCATATTCTCCGCGTTACAAGGCGAGCGCTCTAACCAACACGATTAATCCCAAGATCCTGGACACATGGCCAATGCCTCACAAGATTTGTAGTCTACTTCCCTGTGTGTAATTGTAAATGTAAATCTCCTAGATTTCTCAGTGCCAAACAAGGCCTCGTATTGAAGTTCACAGCATCTCAGCTGATTGGTCGATTTCCGTGTCAAGTCAGAATACGTGTGAGAGGTCAAGCCAGAGCGATGGAATGGTACATCGGTGGAAATCAATTAGGGTAGGCTTAATTGTCATGGGAGGGCGCAGAAGCAGAAACATTATAGGACAGCTTGAATAGTTCGGTTATAAATGAGTCTCTCTGGTAACTTCTCTTCCTCCTTTGCCTTTCTTGAAACTTGTTTCTTCTCGTGGGCCTCTAGCACTGGGAGCGCTTCTGAATCACTCTCCCGCTATAGAAGCGCTTTATGGAACTTTATAAATGTCTGAATACAATACAGTACAGTACAATAAAGAAGTAGAAAATATCTAGGTTTCTTAAACACCTTTATATTTAGTGCTTTGGTTCTATGTAATCCTTATTTTCAGATAATTGGTATATCGCATCTTCGCGCAAAACCAAATAGTTCCTGTCTAAAGTCGAAGTTAAAGGAGTGCTAGCCCTATGATATGGTTAAAGAAGAAGAAAATATTATGAGAATTTAGTCCTTGAAAGTTTAAGATCGACTTTAAAGGCCATAGTAGCCGTAGGGTATCGTTAAAGAAATAGAATATTCAAGTTTCTTAAACACCTTTTTATTAAAGTGTTTTCCTGCTATGTTGTCCTCGCTTCCGGTTAATCGCTAGACAATAAGACAATACAGCTTATGCTATGACATTGTGATGTCGTATCGCCGTTGTCGCTTTGCGATGGTAGGCTGCAGGAATGGATCAGCAATACTCATCGTTTTCTATCCCGTACTGCGGCCATTACGTTGGTTCCTGATATATATCGCTCGATCATCCTATAATGTTGTCGATCCAGGATATATTCTCGGTCTTCCGCGGTTGCGAACCCCTTCTACGAGGCCCGTCATCAGGCTACCTTCGGTGTTCTCCATCGAATGCCTCGTGATGTTTCCGCAAGCCACGTTACTTCGCTACATTACTACGCCAATCCTGAATCCTCCTGTGAATCCAGATAGTGCCTTTCGCATCAAAATGCTCTGCTAGCATATTAAACAGGAAAGGTGAGAAGTCGCATCTTTTCCGGACTAATTTTTTTAACCCTGAACCATGCTGGAAAGTGTGACCGTCTGTCCTGACATTGGCGCACTGTTTTTTGTACAGATTTTGTAACAGTTGTGTCAGTTGGGGCGGAAAACACATTTCAAGCATGGTTATCCAGAGCTGATTATGTTTGACAATATCAAAGGCCTTTGTAAAGTCAATAAAGCAAAGATATACCGGTTGATTTCTCTCTCTTGCTTTTTCTAGCATAATCCTCAGATTCACAATCTGGTCTTGCGTGCCTCTTTTTCGCCTGAATCTGGCTTGTTCCTGTGCAATCTCTTCTACTAGTTTGAGCTGCATTCTTTCTAAGATCACTCGAAGTAGTATCTTGATAGCATGCGAGACCAGAGCGAACGTTCTGTATAGTTACTGCATTGGATAGGGTCTCCCTCCTTGAGGAGTGGGATAAATGTTGATTGTGTCCATTCTTCCGGTCAGTCTGCAGTCTTCCATATTGCCACACAAATCTTGTGAAGTTTGGTCATTGTCATTCCCCCCCCCCAAACCTGAGTAGTTCTACGGCTACATCATCCGGGGCTGGTGCTTTTCGTGTTGCCGACTTCAACGCTGCTCGTCGGATATCATCTATCAGCGGTGGTGGTTCTCTCGCTTGTGTGTCAATTTCGATTTCTATGTTTTCATCTTCGTCATTGTATAGTTCTTCGAACCATAGTTCTTCGCAGTATTGTTTCCATCTCTGGTTTACTTTCTCCGGTTCAACTAATTTCTTGCCGGTGTTGTCTTTAATAGTCGTTGTGCGGGAGCGAAATGATCCAGTGAGTTAGTCTAAGGTCGACGTTAAAGGCCCATTGTAGCCTTATGATATCGTTAAGACGTAGAGCGCAATTATAGCTTGCTACATCCCTGGGAAAGCGTTAAGCATTTCCAGATAATGAGCATTTGGCGAACTTAAAATCTCCTGCGAGAAATTGGCATGTTTCAAACGTGTCAACAATGTTGAAACAAACCTAAGCCATTGTAGTTATCATCTGTAGGTTTTTTCCCAGGAAATCGTTTTTTTAATCTGTTATCCGTTTATTTGTGTATTTATTCAATTGTTTATGTTTTCTTTAGTTCAGTTGTTTAGCATTTGCGCTATTATCTTTCTGCGCTATTATCTTTCTGCGCTATTGTCTTTTTCAGCTACATTGTCCAGTATATAGGTCGAATTTCCTTTGGGAGTCACTGTTATTGGTTGGACGAGATTTCTTTTTCTCTCGGCACGCGGAGATAAATTTATTCTCCGGAGATCTAAATCAAGAACTCCGCTTCAGGTCTGGTTGCTGGACACAATCTACCCTCCCTGAGGAGTTAAAGGCAAAGCCATTTCGAACGCTCCCCCACCCTGCTCTCCGGCGACTGGTAAATAAAACCGAAGAAAAAGTAAACTTTAAAACGTTGTTACCAGAAGCTCCATGAGAAAAAGATACGATTGATTATCTAGAGGAGATTGGTTAGAGCGTGCGGCCTGTAACGCGGACAGCAAGGGTTCGGTCCTCCTCCTCCTCTTGCTCCTCCTCTTGCTCCTCCTCCTCCTCCTCATCCTATGCTCCTTCTCTGCTCAGACTGTTACTCTGTAGGGACCTTGGGCAAGTCCTTCACTCACTACTGCTCAGCGCCATTGCTAGATGCTTTGTCATTGGATAGCGGTTTTCAGTAAATGCATAAGAAACAATAATAGGCCCTAATATAAAAAAAAATAAATCTCGATGGATCACATAACAGTAATAACGTTGATAAGTCGTGGTGAATTGCGCAAAGTGATGCCGCGTGCGTACTTCATTAAGCCGGCAGGAGAGAGATCCATAACAACATGGAGGCATTTAAAAAGAATGATATGCTGTTACCAGGGGGAATTGTCGAGGGTTGGAGATTCCACCGCCTAGTCTTTCTTAGGACCCCACAGTTAAGACTTCGTTGCACACCCGGGGGTGGGGGTTCGATTCCAACAACCTCAGTTGTGCCAGTGTGATTTAGCAATATTTGATGCTTAAGGAGCTTTTCTGTTGCATTCTTGCATTTTCTGAACAAAGGAATTGATTTTGATTCGAGTCTGACTTGTACAACTGTTAGCACTGGAGAGCCAGATGGAAACGCTACCGCTGAACAGCCACCGAAATCCGCTGAACAAGTATGAGGTCTGCACTCTACAGTGGATCGCTGGTTCATTATAGTCATGAAATACGGTAATCATTCGGTTCAAGTAAATCTCATGTTTTTCGTATGAGCTGTTAGTACTAAGCCATGGGAACAGTGAGAACTGTTCAAAATAATTTCTGTCAACATCAACGGAATTTGTTGCCATAACATCAGGGTGAGAATTGTCGGGGAGGCTTGTGGGTTCAACCTCCAGTCTTTCTTAGGACCCCCACAGTTAGGTCTTCATTGCACATCCTAGGGTGTCGTTTCAAACCCTCTCAGTTGCGCTACTGTGGTTTAGCATTATTTGACTCTGGGTCTCTGAAAAAGAGAAGAAATTTCCATGGTGTATCATGTATGCATTTTGTGAATTTTCTCAACAAAGGAATTGATTTTTTATTAGAGTCTGACTTGCAAAAATGCTAGCGTTGAAATCTGCTGCTTTCAAATTTCGTCGACAATCGGTTTGCAAAATACGGATAAAATATTCAAGTCCACATGGATCGAAGTCTACCACCTCAGTCTTTTTTCTACAATTCTCCCACTGACTGTTGCTGTCAGCCTTATACAAGTATGTATAGTGTGATTGGGAAAATAGCGACCTCTTAGAAAAATTCATATGAAACTTGAACTCAAAATTCATTTAAAAAATAATTTTGATAAAGTCTTGTCTGCTTGTTGGACTTCGTGAGTTCAGTTGCTTAAAACGTTTTGATATGTTTCAATCCAAGGTAGTTATTAAAGGCTCAGAAATGCCCAGTTCTCGTGCCCCATGATCGAAAGTTTAACGACACCTTATGGCAACAAAGGCAGTTGACGTCGACAGAAATGATTTTTGAACAGTTCTCGCCGTTCGTATCACGTAATATAGCACAGGACCTAAGAATAGAATAGCGCCATATTAATCCAAACATTTAACGTCGTCTTATGGCATCAAAGGCCGTTGACGACAATTCATAAATGCAATTTACAGAAAACAAGATACTTATAGCGTCCGAAAGACACCATTTAAAAGTGTCAACCAGAGCCCTATAATGTCATAGAATGTCACATCATTTAAAGTATTATATCTAATATTGTTTGAGATTATAATACACATATTAATAAAATGCTTGATGCAATTTAAACAGTATTTTACAATAACTACCACACATAAGATATATTTAAACAATTTCAAATATAAATGCACAGTACATATAATTATAATTATGACATTATATTCTTTTTCTACATTTGAACTTTCTAATCAATTATTTCTTATTATTATGTATGCTCTATTTATATATAGCACGAATTGACCATGTTTTAAAGGTATCTATAAAGGCGTTCCAACCACCTCTGTGTTGTACAGTTACAAAGTAAAAAGAAAATGTGTTACTGTACTTAGGCCTAAGTAAAAGTTTCATTATTTTTTACGTGGAAAGAAGTATCTCAAAACGAAGATAACTTTTCTTTTAAAGAAGTAAACTTTGACCAAATTTCATTACCTTTACTTAGTTAAAATTTTCCTAATATTCGTTCCAATGTTCGTTACGAAAAATTGCCCTATGAAATTTTGTTAGAAGGGGCGAAGCCGATGAGCTTGTATAAGTTTAACAGCGCGCGATTGGAAATCGTTTTATAGACTCTGGTAATTTCCAACTGTGACCAATAGAAAGGCTTCACCCCAAAACACGTGACTCGCGGCGGTAATTACTGCGTAGCTTGAAAAATAAGTGCGACATTTTCTTTAATATAAGTCGAAAAAGTGGACAGAGTTTGCACTTTTATTCATTTTATATGGCCTTAAACTCTTTCCAATTTATAATGAGCGAATCCGTTGGCAATTTGGAACATCCATGGCAATATTTGTCGCCAATGTATTAAATTAAAGAGCATAGAAGGAAATGCTGTGATTTTAACAACGGACCATAAACGCACTCGATTGAATTACAACATTTTGAGAATTTATTCTTCTTGAAAGCAAATAAGTGGATGAAATTATAGAAACAGGACTCAGCACTTTACATTTTACCTAAAAAGTATTATTTGGAAGAATACATTTTACGTTTACAAAAATAAATTTGTAAAGAGTACTTTTATGTTTACTTAAGTACGTACAGTCATATTTACTTTTACTGAAGTACAATTACCCGATACTTTAGCATATCATCTACTTGTAGATATAGCCCAACCATACGGCCAATCTGTCTGAGGCTTATATAACATTGGTAATAGCATTTTAAAGGTGTCTAAAGAGAGCGCTTGAAAACAGCTACGACTACCTCGGTTATATAACACACATTAATTACGTTTAAAGGGTGTCTAAAGATAACGTTTTTAACCAAACGGCTGCCGTGTGTGATAGAGAGGCGTGCTGACCTTCCAGTGCCAACGGTAGGGTAGATAGATGTGGCATTGGACGATGCCATTGACGAGTTTCTCTTTCGGTAGAATCAACATCGGAATCGACAACAGCAACGAAGACAACCAGGCAGCCACGATGAGCAACCGCCGGCTGTTGCCTAGCAACACGAAGACAATATGGAGACTGAGAAAGAGAGACACAGGGAAAAAGAGAAACAGACAGAGATAAAGAGAGAGACTCATGGAGACAGAGAGAAGGATAGATACAGATATCCATCTAGCTTTCCTTCCATCCTTCCTTCCTTTCTTCCTTCCTTCCTTCCTTCCTTCCTTCCTTCCTTCCTTCCTTCCTTCCTTCCTTCCTTCCTTCCTTCCTTGCTTCCTTCCTTGCTTCCTTCCTTCCTTGCTTCCTTGCTTCCATCCATCCATCCATCCATCCATCCATCCATCCATCCATCCATCCATCCATCCATCCATCCATCCATCCATCCATCCATCCATCCATCCATCCATCCATCCATCCATCCATCCATCCATCCATCCTTCCTTCCTTCCTTCCTTCCTTTCTTTCTTTCTTTCTTTCTTTCTTTCTTTCTTTCTTTCTTTCTTCCTTCCTTCCTTCCTTCCTTCATTCCTTCATTCCTTCATTCCTTCTTTCCTTCTATCAACGCAGGTAAGTAAAGGAAACTAAATGTGTAAGTATAGTACAGAAAGTAAGGCTGAAAAGCTCACTGGTGCCAGAGGTCAGAGGTCGGGCGATGGCCTTGACCCGGTCGACGCTGAGAGCAACAAGAACGTACGTTGAAGCGAATGTAGCCGTACACTGAAAAACAAAGACAGCAAACGCCTTATCATCACAATCGTCATCATAGTCATCGTCGTCGTCATCATCATGATCTGAGTCTATAAAGTATAAACAACAGGAACATTGATTGATTTATTGAGCTGTTGATTGATTGATTGACTGATTAGTTTGATTTACTGATTGATTTACTGATTCACTGACTGGTTTATTTAATAATTGACTGGCTGATTCACTGACTCGTTGATTAATTGACTGTATCTGATGTGTGTGTAGGCCTACGTGCTTAATTATTTCGTTTATTTTATTTAAACAGCCAACTAATTTATTGATTTATACATACTTTAATACTCATTTTCATGTTTTTATTTTATATTGTATTGATTGACTGATGATTGATTGATTGATTGATTTGTTGGTTTGTTTTGATTGTTAATATCCAAGCTGACCTGAAGATACTTGACGAGTTTGCAGACTGCGTTACCACCGTGCCACTCGACCGTTACCTTCCAGATGATGTCTGGTAAAACCACAACGAGACCCATCGACAGATCTGAAAGAGACGACACAGCCAGACACTGCTATGCAACGCTCTGAGTTTAGATAGCGCCTATCGTCTGCCGGATTCCGCCAATAGGATGCAACAGAGTTAAGAAACTATACATGCATACCTACATACCATAGTTCGAGAATTCGCATTTTACGAATTTTAAGAATTTTTAAAATTCACGAATTTTAACGAATTTTAAAACTGCAGTGTTAAAATTCGTAAAAATTCGTAAAATAATAAAAAAAAATAGAATTCCTTGCCATGGCAACGAATTTTATTAATTGTTTACTTTTGAACTTTTTAAGCAAGTAAATGTCAATGTCATAGGCAATCAGCCATAAAAGATAGCTGACTATAGCAACACAATAGTACTGATATTCAGTTACTGTTCTATTTGGAGTCTTGAACTTCGATTTCTATCATAGTTGGGGTGTGTGACTGTGAGTGTCAGTCAGCAGAACGAAAAACCACCAGTGCCCCATGCAGCTCTAGTGTCACCAGTGAGCCACTAACACAGTTTGCAACCAAACATGGTTAAAAAGGGTTTGGCAACGTTCACCGAGCTGTGTCTCCTACTTCATCGTCCTCTGATTCTGAGTCACGAACAGCCCACTGCTCCCACTCGACTCTGGTTTCTGTATTTTCGCCATGCAAATGCTCCCGAATTCCGCCAGATACAACCAACAAATTCATTGCAACAAAAACAACACTGTATTTTTGGATTACCCTTTCCTTCTCCAAAATTACTACACACTTCCACTCTGGTCCATGTTCTTTCATCTTAAAAAAGTCAGATTTTAACTCAATTAACACGTTACGTAAAAAACTTTATATTGAAGTTTACACTGAATTCTAAGCAGAAGCTCAACACAACAAATCATGACGTCATCACATTTGTTGTTGCTTACGCTGTTTTTGCAAAACGCCACTGTTAATGTAAAAAAGGCCCAACAAAGGCCCAACGAATTTTTACGAATTTTTACGAATTTTAAAATAGACCAAAAATTCGCGAATTTTTACGAATTTTAAAACCGAAAGTCACGAATTCTCGAACTATGCTACATACATACATACATACATACATACAAACATACATACATACATACATGCATACATACATATATTCATACATACACACATACATACATACATAGATACATACTTACATACATAGATACATACTTACATATATACATACATACATACATACATACATACATACATACATACATACATACATACATACATACATACATACATACATACATACATACATACATACATACATACATACATACATACATACATACATACATACATACATACATACATACGTATGTATTGTGTTGTATTTAAACATTTATAAAGCGCCTCTCGTAGGGTGAACCGTTCAGAGGCGCTCCCAGTGCGCAAGGCTAAGAGAAAAGAAATAAGTCTTGAGGAAAGTAAAAGAAGACGAGGGGTTACCTATTAAAATTTGAAAGCGAGTAGAAGGAGACAGTGTATTCCAGAGAGGGGGAATTGTCCGGTGACCGGACAATTCGTCGCAGGACAATTCGGCGCGGACAATTCGGCGCGGACAATTCGTCGCAGGACAATTCGGCGCGGACAATTCGGCGCGGACATTTCGTCGCGGACAATTCGGCGCAGGACAATTCGGCGCGGGACAATTCGGCGCGGGACATTTCGTCGCGGGAAATTTATATATAATACAAAATGTTATCGTGGAAAATATATATAATTAATCAGTGCGAGGTGATTAGCTATCGTCGATTTATTGTTGTTCTGGATTACGAAAATCGAACATCAATCGATTATACTTACGGGGATGCAGTCACAACATAAATTAAATGGATTAACAAATTAACCCATTGTAACGATTTAGATACATTCAAACAATTTCGGACAGGATTATTCAACTGTTTTTTTTGTATTAACATTTAGTTGTATTAGATTATTAACTTTTGGATTTCATATTAAAGTATCGATATTCAATTAAAACTCAATATTAAATATCATGGTGAACTCGACAATCTACTATTATATTTCACTTTTAATGTTGCTGTTTAATTCTATGGTGGCTTAATGATGCAGTTTCAATTTTATATTTTGATTAACCGCGCCGAATTGTCCGCGCCGAACTGTCCTGCGCCGAATTGTCCTGCGCCGAATTGTCCGCGACGAAATGTCCGCGCCGAATTGTCCGCGCCGAATTGTCCTGCGACGAATTGTCCGCGCCGAATTGTCCGCGCCGAATTGTCCTGCGACGAATTGTCCTAGAACTATGAGGATCTGCAAGATCAAATCTGTTCGAGGAGCAAAGTGGACGTATATGTATATGTATATGCATGTATGTATGTATGTATGTATACATACATACATAATATACATATACATTACACACATTAAATATATTTTTTTTATAACATCATTTTAACCACCACCATCATCAGCATCATCGTTGTCGTCATAATCATAATCGAGATCATCATCATCACCATCATCATCATCGACAGCAACGACAGTACATTGGTCCAGAAGGGAAGTGACTGGAGATCAGTGTTGGCCTCTTGGGCAACATAACTTCAATCATTAATTCATCCAACGCCAGAATACTCTCGAGACCAAAGCAGCGAAAGCCTTGATTGGCAACTTCATTAAACTGTCATGAGAGACAAAGTCTGTCTATCTATCTATCTGACTGCCCGTCTGTCTCTTGGACTGCCTGCCCATCTATCTGACTGCCTGACTGTGTGTCTGTCTGCCTGTCTGTGTGTGTGTCTGTATATCGGTCTGTCTGTCTGCCTATCCATCTGGCTGTCTGTCTGTCTGCCTATATGTCTGTCGGTCTGCCTGTCTGTATGTCTATCTGTCTGTATATTTGTCTATCTGCCTGTCTGCCTGTCTGTGTGTGTCTATCGGTCTGCCTGTCTGTCTGTAAATCTGTCTGCCTGCCTGTCTTTATATCTGTCTGTCTGCCTGTCTGTCTGTCTGTCTGCCTGCCTGTCTATCTATCTATCTATCTATCTATCTATCTATCTATCTATCTATCTATCTATCTACCTACCTACCTACCTACCTACCTACCTACCTACCTACCTACCTACCTACCTACCTACCTACCTACCTACCTACCTACCTACCTACCTACCTACATACATACCTACCTACCTACCTACCTACCTACCTACCAACCTACCTACCTACCTACCTACCTACCTACCTACCTACCTACCTACCTACCTACCTACCTACCTACCTACCTACCTATCTATCTATCTATCTATCTATCTATCTATCTATCTATCTATCTATCTATCCATCTATCTATCTATCTGCCTATCTGTGTATCTGTCTGTCTGTCTGTCTGTCATTCTGTCATTCTGTCTGTCTGTCTGTCAGTCTGTCTGTCTGTCTGTCTGCCTGCCTGTCTGTCTGTCTGTCTGCCTTCCTGTCTGCATGTATGTATGTCTACCCATACAACCGTCGGCATAATAACACGTTCGTCGATTCCAATCGTTGAGTACTAAACTCCTTCATTTCCTTGGGTCGAATGCAATGCATTTTTGCGTTCCTGCTGTTAAACGACAGATGCTAAACATCGTGTCCTTGGAACACGGGTTCCACACAGGACCAGGAAAGGAACATTCAGAGGAGCCAACGAAGGAACGCTGCATATAAGAAGGTTCCTTTGTCTTATGTTCGTCTTAGACGACAGTAATTCGTCTTTAATGGAAGTCCTGTCCATTCCTCGCTTTTTCTCTGCACTGCTCTCCTCTACTCTCCCCACCTCGCTCCTCTAATCTCAGCTCCTCTCCTCTCTTCTCCTCTAGTCTCCTCTCCAACCCAGATTACATATGACCTCAAACCAAGGACACGCAACATCATAGAAGAGCACAGTGGAGCGCAGAAGCATCTCGCCTTGACTTGTCCGGGAAATAACTAATAACATAATCAGCCCCCAATAGTTCATGGTCCACCTTTAATCACCCACCAGATGAAGATTTTTTGTTCCATATCCCAGCCGCAGTCGCTTATTAGAACGAGAGAAACATCAACAGATGACCCTCAACATTAATTAGAAGCAACAGCAAAGAACCCACATTTCCCAGATCGCGCAGCGAAATAAAACATGGACGGCGACATTATGGCTTACTCCTTGGTCCGTTTTTCTTTCAACGTTAGTACGACGATTTTCATTTTTAATCTGATTTACACGACTAATAAACATTAACAAGAAAGGAAAATATTATTGTTATAATTGAATTCGTAATGTGCTGTTTACTCCAGAAACAAGGAAATTATTTACTTCAAACGAAACACGAAATCGCATTTGGTGCGATGCAAATGAAAGTCATTTATGCACGTCGTCAAACGACATAAAGTGTTCATTTAGCGCATTTTAAACATCGCCGGAGAAGTGCAGGTGGAAAAGATCTTAGATGAGTTGTTAATTATTTATCAACAGCGCCATAGAAGAACCATTAGGAATTTCGCAGGCGAAAAACATGGAAAGACAAATCAAAGTCACAAAATCACGCATCTCGTAACTGGTTCAATTAACCTTACTGCTCATTTTCCTATCCTAATCGTACTTGCAATCTCGAGAATTCTGCAGCGCCCGTAACACAGGTGCTTATACATAGACGCTCAGTCAAAACAAAGTCGATAGGCAGGTAAGGTCAGAATCGGTTCAAGGACTTAGGCCGCAAGGGTATACGCCTAAGTCAGGCAGACAGACAGAGGGCTATTGTGGGTGATGTTTAGAATTGAAGTGGTGAGGGAGGTAAGGAATGAGATGGAATCAGGAAGACTTTGGGGGAAAAGTAGTGTTGTCAGTTTTGAGTGAAAAACCTATGGATTCCTAACAAAAGATGTTTTGGCGATTTCGTAGGCTTCATCAGATAATTGTAACCTACTAATTGTGGCGGTAGTTTAGTCTGAAAGGCCACAGCTTTGACTCTGGAGCGATTTCCATATTTCAGTAATGAGGCGACGGTTTTCAATGAAAGGTCTGCGGATAGACTGAAAGAGATGGAGTTCTGGTAATGTAGTATTCATCAGGTGATTGATCAGGTAATCAGGTAATCGACCAGGTAATGATCAGGTAATTGTCATTATGATAGAAGTTAATTTCAGAGATTGATGTCCAGGCCATCATGATAATAACGCTGTAGAAGTCAGAGGATTAGAATGGTTTATATTAGATAGGTTTAGATTAGATTGGTTTAGATTGCATTGGATTAGATTAGATTGGATTAGATTGGTTAAGATTAGATTGCATTACATTAGATCAGAACAGATTTTCTTAGATTATACATCGAAAACCTAACGAAAAGCTAAAAAAACAGGTCCAGTACCAGAAATAAAAAGAACAGGTAGCAGAAGCGCGTGTTATTTCTAGGTTGTCAGTTCTGTAATTGGATGGGTGATGATCGCGTGACAAAGTTGCAGAATGCATTTCTCTGCTGCTGTCGCTGTAAAACACGCACTTATCAGATTATCGCTGACGTTTATTGAGCCTGAGTGTTTTTGAAGATGGCCGAAAAAAAGAGAAACGGTTGTAAATTATATCCTTTTGCCAGGAGACCCAACTAGTTGAGAATAATTCTGACCAACATTCAAGGACAAGGGGTGGGAATGAAAACCAACACGGCAGACCACCAACGAATAACAATTAAAATTGTTCATAATATATAAGATTTAATTAAGACGTATTATTTTATTATTACTATAATAATAATAATAATTATTATTATTATAATTGTAATAATATTAATAATAATAATAATAATAATTATTATTATTAATTATTATTATAACTTTTTACTACTACTACTACTACTACTACTACTACTACTACTACTACTACTATTACTACTACTACTACTACTACTACTACTACTACTACTACTACTACTACTACTACTACTACTACTACTACTACTACTACTACTACTACTACTACTACTACTACTACTACTACTACTACCACTACTACTACTACTACTACTACTATCTTCTTTTGCTTTCCTCAAGACTTATTTCTTTTCTCTTGGCCTTGCGCACTGGGAGCGCCTCTGAACGGTTCACCCTACTAGAGGCGCTTTATAAATGTTCAAATACAATACAATACAATACAACTACCACTACCACTACCACCACTACCACTACCGCTACCACCACCACCACCACTACTACTACTACTACTACTACTACTACTACTACTACTACTACTACTACTACTACTACTACTACTACTATAATTAGGATGATTACTTTTATTATGACCGTTATTATTAGCAGGGGCGCCCGCAGCGTGACGCACTCACCAAATGAAATCCATACAAGGAATACGCATCGCATCGATATTTTTGTTAAAAGGCAATGCGGCATGTTAAAGCATAAGATGTTATCTAAATTGAATTTTCTTTGTTACGCTTGTCACCACTTACTATCTATGGCAGCTATTTCAATTTTCCTACTTATGTCTATGGTAGCAAAGCGGGCAAGCGGCCATATTATTCTTGTTTACGAGAAGGCTGTGCGTCCAAATTTTTAAGCCTGCGGGCTCCCCTGATTATTAGAAACAATTAACATCACCATTTGTCATCATAGTCATAATTATAATCACCCTCTACTACTACTATTATTATTATTATTATTATTATTACTACTAATACTACTACTACTACTACTACTACTACTACTACTACTACTACTACTACTACTACTACTACTACTACTACTACTACTACTACTACTACTACTACTACTACTACTACTACTATTATTATTATTATTATTATTATTATTATTATTATTACTACTATTATTATTATTATCATTATTATTATTATTATTATCATTATTATTATTATTATTATTATTATCATTATTATTATTATTATTATTAATATATATTATATATTATTATTATTATTATTATTATTATTCTTACAACTTCAGCACTTATGGAGACCATTATTACCTTCCAATCTCACTCGTTGTTTCCATAGCTCGAGCCTCCGTTTAAAGTTTACCTTTTTTCACAAGAATTAAAAAGCTTTAAATAACTGAAACATTTAAATAAATATGTAAGAAGATATTCGATCCATGACAATTGTCTTACAACTCCGGTGTCTATAAAGCACGAGGCATCAACGGATAGCGCACCAATTTAAACCGTAATCAGGTTAACTTCCTGAAACTCAGTTCATTGTATACCGTATAATACCGAAGATGCATCTGGACGGCTGAAAACTCAAACCGATATAGATTTTAGGATATAGTGTATGATATATAAAATGTGATACTGTAATTGAATTTTTAAAACAATATGGCGTCATTTCGGCAGAAACTCATCACGGGAGCTCTGACGCGATGACGCAGAATCTAAATTATTTGAAAATAAATCAAATGTAGTTTAATATAAATATATGAAAATAAATTCAATAGATAAAACGACGAAATAAAAGAACGTGTAATATATATATATATATATATATATATATATATATATGTATATATGCTGATCAAGAGCCTATATATGCATATATATCAGACATATATATGAGTACATATATATAATTAATAAAAGACACACACACATATATATATATATATATATATATATTGTCATATATCATGCATGAATTGAACTAGGTAGAAGAAGAGCCCTCTCTGTACGGCGTCCAACGATACCGACCGCATATGACGACACGACGTAGTGGCTCCAGTGCTATTCATAATCCGCACAATGGTCGTCTCGTCGGAAACGAGAATATTTATGGCCGGCATTCAGGGATACCGTTAATATATTTTATAGCGCCCTCACACACGGGGGTCCGATAGAGAACGTACTTGACGCATACATAGATCAATCTTAATCCATTACGATATATATTAATAAATACATATCAATATATATTTACAAATATATGTACATATATATTAGAAAATATATATTTATATTTATTTATTTATATATTTAAAGACCTATATATTTCTTAAAACTGATATATATATATATATCCACTGGCTCCCGTATTCTGACCGCATCCACTTCAAGGCCCTCATCCTTGTCTCTAAGGCTCAACTTGGTTTTGCTCCGAAAGATTTATGTGACTTAAGTCATCGCCCTCACTCTGCTGCTTCTCTCCGTCCTCTTCGTATCTCTCTGACCGTCTGAGACCGTTAAGCTCGTTTCGTTTCAGCCTGTTCGCCAACTCAGTGAATTAGTTTAAGCCAGGTTTAAGCCGTTATTTTAAAAGAGGAGCTTTTTTACGGTATATTTAAATTTACGTTGAATTAAGTGTGAAAAGAACGTCCGTTGGAATGTCGCCATTTGTAAACACTGATGTCATTGGTAATTAATATTCATTAGTTGGAAGCGGCCAATGAGAGGAGCGTAACAAATGTTCACTTCAAGACTTCGTGACATTTCTCTTTGTTTATATTATTAATTGTTTCATGCTTAGTAATTCCAGAATATCGTCATCATTAATATTATTAATCAGTTGTATAATGTATTATAATTCCATCCAAATCCTTTATAATAGTTTGTGGTACGTGCAGCAACAATCATACAGAGGTAGACATAATTGATTACCCGCAATGGCGAGATGAACAATGAAGAAGTTCATCCGGGACTTCCGGTTCTTCGAGAACAAGATGGCGATGAGAATCAAGACGTTACTGACGACGATGAACACAAACAGAACGGATAAGAACGCCAGTTGTTCCGTCTGGGAAAAGAACACAAGCAAACAACGGTGATTTATTTGCGCCTTGTCGATCTTAACCCAAGCTCCCCTATGTGTCATAATATGCGGTAGGGTCGGTCTAATCCCAGCCTGCCCGATCTGGAAATGGAATCTTAACATCACCTGCGTTTCAATATCCATATAAGGGCTACCCTGGAGTGGCGCTATAACAATGTCGTTAACGCCCTTACTACATCACACTAACGTTGACTGAGTGCATGTAATAAACTTATTATGCGCATATACAAATCTCGCGAATACGACAGACATCTGGCGACTGTAACCGTAGAGTAAACATTGATTTATAGAGCGCCATTTCCTACGACGTAGCACCGCTTTCGTTATTGTCCACTTCGGTCACTGGGCGGAATCAACAACCACATATCGCACCGGGTGGCGTGAGCACCTATTAAGACCCTTATCGCACCCAATACGATTAGCGCCTTCCTATAGGGACGAAAGGACGAGGAAGAGACTGACAAACAAGGAAGGAGGAGGGGGGAAAAGAGGGGTAGGGGAAGTTGCTCCAATGACTTAGGGGGGATAGACGCCCCTGGACACAGGGATACAGACAGACAGACAGACAGACAGACAGACAGACAGACAGAGCTCTGGTTATTTACGACCAATTTCCCCGACAGGTGGCGCGGGAATCGTGACAGAGCCATCAGCCTTATGGCATTTCGGTAATCCCGGACAATCTTGCGAGATCTCGCGGGTGTGATTTATGACGAGAGTTCGAATATCACTGTTGGCAGAGCGGATGTTTACGTCGCGTTGGCTGTTGTGAGTTGCTAACGGCTTAAGTAGCAGAAAAGGCCATAAATATGGGAAGCACAAAAGTTGCCACGGTGTCATTCAACTCACTCACGATATCGCTCTAACCATCTCTTCCTAACTCTCTTTGTCACTCTCTGTCTTACTCCCCAGTTCACTTACTACCTCGTAATCTCAATCGTAAACCCCACACTTCTAGAGTGCAACTTGAAAGCCAAGCTCAGGGCAACAAGTTTATTCACGTGCGCTACGTCAAGTCAGAGGGAAGT
>OY744609.1:3861409-3951409 GCA_963556255.1 Allolobophora icterica
TGTTGTAGATAATTCACGTGATTCGGAATCTGATGAAAATAAAAACATGTATAGCCTATGAACATTTTAAATTTCCTTTGAATATTTACTAATAACTGTTAGCAATTAACGATTATCCATAAAATTGTTAAAATGAACGACAGAAATGAAAGATGGACAACGTTTTTATTACAGGAATTGGTCTAATTGCATTATATTATTATATTTTATCTTATAATGCGTTTTTTAATTTAAAAAGTCTGCAGAAAAACCACCTTGAGTTTTCTTCGGTTTTTTCAATGTCCTAACTTGGGTTTTTCATTTTCTATGAGTGGTAACACTGGTTAAGATGGTGATGTTTAGGCAGGTGGTTGACGTCAAGCTCCGATTATATATAGATTCACATTTAATATAATTCATTGGCTTTTTTCCTTTGTCTTTGTAGACCGGCCATGAAATTAATCAATGGCATGAGCTGGTGTCCGTACCTATATAATAACATTCAACTACGTTTTAAAGGTGTTTAAAGAGTGCAATTAAAACCTAGTGACTGTCGTGTCTCATCTCTATAAACAATTAGCGATCTCGTTTTAAAGGTGTCTATAGAGCGCATTGTAATTAATCCGCTGACGTTTCCATGTATAGCATCAGTTAAGAATGTTTTGAAGGTGTCTAATGCAACTGCCGTTCATCAACAGGACCAGGCTTAAATCCTTACTGGCCACATAATAAGCTACTCGGCCTTCAACATGTAAGGAAAGGTTGGCCATTTTGTCGCGTGTTTACCTCAGCCGAGGGATAGACGTCTCTGGATTGACTCAGTTAAATGGAAGCGAAGGCGCCTAACAAATTAGTAATTACCTTTCTCACTTTGACAAAACTCTTTAGTATACATATCTGAATATATAAATTATACATGAACATATAATTATACATATATATATATACATATACATAAGTTCATGTATTATATATATATATATATATATATATATATATATATATATATATATATATATATATATATACATACATACATATACGTATTTTATCTTCATATAGGCACATTATATGTAATTGTCATTGTAATTGTAATCGAGAATTTATATAGCGACACTCAAATCAGAGGCGCTGCCGATCCGGTCAGTGTCTTCACTGAGAAAGAGAAATGTTGTCAGGCGCTTGCGAAACTGGACAGGAGAGAGGTGGTCAAGCCTAAAGGCCTGAGGCAGGCGATTCCAGCTGGAAGGGCCCACAACCGCAAAACTACGAGACTGGGCAGTAGCAGTGCGCATCCAAGGAACTACCAAGTGGCCACGGGCAGATGACCGGAGAAAGGCCCGACCAGGAAAACTGGAAACTGTGGTGTAGTAAGCCCTGAGATACAGCGGAGCTGAGTCAACAAGACAGTTGGAGAGGTGGATCAAGACACAATATTGGTTTTAGTGTACCATTGGTTGATTCCTTGTGCATTAGACACCGGCGCAATAGAAGTTACTAATTACAGTAACAGTCACAGAGTGATGCGATGTTGCGTCATGCAACGTTGAGTAATGTGACTGGTCGTAATCAGCGTAATCATCATCATCATCATCATCATCATCATCATCATCATCATCATCATCATCATCATCATCATCACCATCATCATCATCATCATCATCATCATCATCATCATCATCATCATCATCATCATCATCATCATCATCATCATTATCATCATAGCCACCACCACCATCGTATATCGTCATCATGATCATCATCGTGACCAATACAACCGTCATCGTTATCGCCATTGTCCTTGTCATCGTCATTACCATTATCGTCATCGCCATCGTCATCATCATAGTTATCGTCATCAGTATTATCGTCTTCATCGTCACCAATATAATCACTACCACCATCACTTCGGTGCTCATCCCTATTTTAATTAGTTTTGGTCCTGCTGTTCAGAAACTGGTCTTCTAACTTTAGAATCTGACGAGGGTCTTTGTAAGCGACGCGCATCCACTACAAAGGTTCCAGCTGGGCGCAGACAACTCACTGCGAGTCACACAATGGCGGGTTACGCGATTAATTGCGAACAAAGAGGGCTTCCCACGTAATTACTACGCCCTTTTTAAACCCTGTTGACAAAAGATCACTAACAAGTAAGTAAGTAAAGTTTAGTAGTAAGGAATTAAGTAAGTAGTTTTTGTAGCATCTGATGCATTATGTTGTATGTTAGGCACTGTAATCGATTGGCTAGAGCAGAGTTTCCCAAACTGTGGGTCGCACAGCATGCTAAACGATATCATATGGAGATCGTTTGGTAGAGCGAACATCCCTTCTCAGAAGGAACCTTTAGGCCTCACCAGAGAGGACGGCAAGCGACCTGACGGCGTGACGCTTATCCCGTGGTCATGCGGAAGGTGCCTCACTTGGGATGTGACCGTTTCGGACACTTATGCAGCGTCACATCTGGCTGTAACATCAACCGGAGCAGGTGAGGCGGCAAACCGGGCAGCCGCCGCCAAAAGATCCAAGTACGCCACTATCATCCGAACGCATGCCTTTGTAGCGGTAGCAGTGGAGACCAGTGGTGCATGGAGTTCAGAAGGATTGGATTTTGTGTTGGAACTGGGACGTAAGTTGACGGAGTCAACTCAGGACACGCTTGAGACAAGCTATCTGTTCCAGAGACTGTCAATAGCTGTCCAACGCGGGAACGCCATCTGCTTCTCATCGACCTTTTCATGATAAATTGTTCACTGAGTGACGCTGAGATGGCGCTTCAGATAATTTAATCATTATTGTCAAATAATAATAATAATAATAATAATAATAATAATAATAATAATAATAATAATAATAATAATAATAATAATAATAATAATAATAATAATAATAATAATAATAATAATAATAATAATAATAATAATAATAATAATAATAATAATAATAATAATAATAATAATAAACAGTACTAATGATAAGGTCGACTTGAACGCCTATGACAGCCGCAGGAATTCGTTAAACGTAGGATAAACCAAAGCTCTTTTAAACACCTTTAAAACATTTTACAAATGCTATATATAAGTATAAAAGCGGATCATCGCTGATTTCAACAGGAGCTGTAATATGCCAAACTAATTTCTGTCGACGTCAACAGCCTTTGTTGCTATAAGATGTCGTTAAACTTTGGATCCAATCCAATCCAATCGCTGATTTCAACAGGCCCGATCACTTAGGTAGTCGAAGTGAACAGCTGTGAAAGCCATTAGTATCATTGAATTAATATAAATTAACTAGTGTATTTGCCCGTCATATTATGACGTCATATTATACGCCTATATGCATCGCTGGTTATCGGCGTCGTCAAGACAACCGGTTTATGTTTCGCAATACAACAGAAGCCGTTTGTGACGTAGCGTCCTCCGACAGAGAAATTTGCATATAAGGAAACTATATTAATAGATAAAACAAAGGCAAGAGGATAAAGCAAAGCTATTTTAAACACCTTTAAAACGGAATTAGATGAACTATATATAAACAATATCACGTCGATGACAAATAAACCAACTATGCCACTGCTTGTACTCCGGCAGTGCCAGTCCCAAACCTGAGTAAACGAGGAAGGCGACGCTAATGATAGTTGCTATCACACAGTGTCGTTAAACAGTAACTAACTAACCAACCAACAAATAATTTCTGCCGACGTCAATGGCCTTTGTTGCCATAAGATGTCGGTAAACTCTGGATCCATCCGACAGAAGCTAAGCCACTTTATAGTGCAGGACTTCAACTATATAGACAAATTCGCCAATGACACTTAGGCCTCTCTCCTGGTTGGCTCGTCTCGCAACTCCGCTGCTCAAGAAGAATTTGCAAACATCTGTGTTTTGGCAAATTATAATAACCTTCGCCTAAACCCTTGGAAAACAAAGGAGATGATTATATCTATGAAGAGGCGGTTGCCAAATATATATCCCCAAATTATTATATCTGAATATAATTATATCCCCAAATTATTCCAGGGGTGGAACGAGTTTCCTCAATTAAAATCTCAGGGTAACTATACGGTCCGATTTAAGATGGTGTCACATCTAACGGCCTCATCTTCATCCCTCTATGCACTGGGAGTCCTTTGATCACACGGCTTTCCATCGCCAACACTGCATGACATCGCAAAAGCAACCAATCTATCCTCAATTGTGTATGCCTCCCCATCATGGTGGGTTTACCTGAGTCTATGAGAAAAGAATAGAATCGAAAGGCTCTTAACGCTTATACGCGAAAAAATGGGTAACTCCCCATCGTCTTTCCAGATGACCGGCTATATAAAGCAGAGGCCTCAAACCCACAACATGTTCTTTGCCCATACTTCCCTGATAGTCGACCCAATCCTTATATTCTACGCCCTCGGGCACACAATTTCGCCCTTCCAATTAAAAATGACAAAACCTTTATATCTAAAGTTTTATATCGTAAACTGTATTAGCATTGTAACGAGTTAGTGTACACTGAGAGATTTCTAATCATTTTAGTTACTTATCAATGATTGTTACCAGTTGGTTGTGTCAACTGGTTTGAAGAAATAGGCGAATATTTGATATGATTGATTTGATTGCCAGTACTTTGCTAGTGCCAGTCCCAAGCCTGAAGAAAGAAGGAGGTCATCTCTGTTGGAGGTCATCTCTGTTACCAAAACAGTGTCGTTAAACAGCAATTTACCAACCAACCAAGCCTTCAATATCATCTTTTTTTGTACATGAACGGCCATGGCAGCCACAAAATGTCGCTAAACGTAAGAGAAAACAAAGTTCCTTTAAACACCTTTAAAACGATGTTAACGGCGCTATATAAATAGATCGGATCTCGCTTGTACATAATCTTGTTGTCTCATGTTAGGAACTAGAATTCGAAAACGTAATAAAGCAAAAGTTCATTTAAACACCTTTAAAACGTTATTTAACGAAACTATGTATAAAAGATCCAATCTAAGTCAAACACGTAAAGTTTTCCAATGGTAACCGTAGGAATTGGTAAAACGTAGGTTAAGCAAAGTTCTTTTAAACACCCTTAAAACGAAGTTCAACGACCCCATATAAAATAATCGCCGGTTTGGCGTTTAATAGAACAGCTCTCGCGTTTAGTTGTGATTGCTGAAATCTTCACCTAGCGGTGAAGGGAAAAGTTACACTACATCTCCAAATTACCTTTACATTACTTTACACAAACACTAATTAGCCACCAATTCTAACAGGTAACTCGGTCAACAGGTAACACGTCGATTTACCTTGTAGAAGTAGTAACCCATTCGAGTGCGAGGTGGATCAGTAGCGTTGCAGCTCAGGTTGCTGCATATGTTGGGTGGTGTAGACACCTGTTGGCCTGGCTCATCCATCTTTCAGCTGATGCAATTGTCGTATTTATGGGCGGGGTGTCATCCGTAGCAGCTGTCAATCATCTGTGGTTTGATTCATCGTCAGGCGGCGCTATAAAAAGCGATTTCTCTGCAGCGTAAATCCTGTATGTCCGTCATCATTGTAATCGTAGTCGTGATTGTAATTGTAATCGTATTCGTAAACTCAAAATTTCGAAGTGCTACTCAAAAGCTAAGCACAGGGCGTCAGGTTAATCATGAGCGCTGGGTCGAGTCAGACGGGTTGTCCATAGATATCGAGTTGCCAGAAGGCCAGATGGAAGGAGGCAGAGTAGCCGCTAAAACGGGTTTCGTTCAGGAAGAGAGATACCGGAAGTAGGGTTGGGTATATCAGGGTAGAAAGAGTGTGGATCAGGGTTAGGCGTATGTTGATCTCTTACAAGTCACATGATCTAAGCACCGCTGTTGGAAAACGTGATGTCTTTGATGTGAACTTTGACTAGATGGGCCTCAAAAATCTAAGCAAGGCCACGATAGCGCGGCCACGCCAACTCTATCACAAAACTAATTCACAAAATAGTCACGAATAGTGGGTCACAAAACAATGCGAGAAAAACCAGGTTAGGAAAGTAGGTCACGAAACAAGGTAAGTGAAATAGGTCACAATAATTAGGTCAGGAAAACTTTCACGAGAACTAGGTGAGGAAACTAGGTCACGGAAACTAGGTCACGAAACATGATCAGAAAACTAGGTCACTAATACTAGGTCACAAAACAAGGTCAGCAAAAGTATGTCACGGAAACCAGATCGCGAAAGCTAGGTCGTGAAAACTAGGTCACAAAAACTATGTCAGTTTTGACGTAAAATCGGTTCAGAAACGATGTCGATTGCTCTGTTGGTTGGCTGCAATTTCAGCTGTAATTTCCTGAAAGAAGAAAACATAAATCTGTAAGGAAAAGTAAAAGGAACATTGTGAAACGTACGCTGTTAAAAGTCATGTCTAACAAGTCGAGACACATATGCGGTTGGATCCAAGTGGCTCGTTGGGTAGGTAGTGGCGTGCTGCGTTAGATTAGATTAGATCAGTTTAGATTAGATTAAAATGAACCAGACTAAACCGGAAGCAGCGTATGCGCGGGGAAAAGATCTCGAAAGCACGAGATCTAAGGACCAAGAAGGTTAACTCTGCAAATCGAATAATAGTTGATGTTTAACGACGCTCTGTCATAATAAAGATGATTGGCGTCGCCCTCCTCCTTTGCTCGTTCTTGGGACTGGCGCCACAGGATCACGGGCAGTGGCGGAGTTTAACGTTCCCCTGGAGAGAGTTGTGTCCATGTCCATGGCTGATCGAGCCATCGAGAGACGATCTGTTTCCGCTGGAGACTAAAGGCTCAAGAACGCCATGAAAGTTTAATTAGAAGTTGTCTACCTGAAAAAACAGATGCGCTAGAAAAGCGCTGTCCGTTAAAAGGAGCGACGGAGGCAGAGAAGCAGTGACGGACGAACGGATTTTAGAAAGGGGCTATATAAATGGTTCAGTGGAATGGATGGAGGGAGGGATGGAAGGAATGAGGGAGGGAGAGAGGAAGGGATGAGTGGATGGATGGGTTCGGAGGGAGGGAGGGATGGATGAAGAAAGGGATGAGCGGATGGTTGGAGAGAGGGAGGGAGAAAGGAGGTAGGGAGGGAGGGGCAGATGGACGGAGGGAGGTAGAGGCAGAAGATGAAACACAAGGAAACATGGGAACAGAGCGAAACACAGAAAATGAAGACAAAGGAAGAACACAAGAGAGAGACAGAGAGAGAGAGAGAGAGAGACAGACAGACAGACAGACAAAGAGAGACAAAGAGACTGATAAACAGACAGACAGACAGACAGAGACAGAGGAAAACTGAGAGAAAGAGACAGATAGAGGCAGAGATTGAAATAACTACGAGAGGGGAGAGACCGAGAGACAGAGAGAGAGACAGAGAGACAGAGACAGTGACAGAGACACAGACAGAGACAGATGAAGTCAAACGATCAGCATCCTTCTAAGATCTTCTCAGACTCTCTTCATCAATCTTCCTAAGCTTGTCGGCGGCGATCTCATCAGGCGCAAGGATCAACATCTAGATTTCCGGGCAAAGTGTCCTTACCATCCGGTCATAGATCACGGTCGAAGATAGGGAGCACAGACAAGGGACGAACAGTGGAACGACGGAGGCAATAACAAGAAAGGGCATATCTTTAGAGGGAAGGAAAAGGAAGGGCATATCTTCGAAGGGGAGGAAAAGGAAGGGCTTAATCTTCGGAGGGAAGGAAAAGGAAGGGCATATCTTCGAAGGGGAGGAAAAGGAAGGGCATATCTTCGGAGGGAAGGAAAAGGAAGGGCATATATCTTCGGAGGGAAGGCAAGGTAGGGCACATCTTTAAAGGAAAGGCAAGAGTAGGGAATATCTTATAGGAAAGGCAAGGGTAGGGCGTATCTTTAGAAGGAAGGATAAGGAAGGGTGTGCCTTCGAAGGGAAGGAAATGGAAGGGCAGAGATACAAAGAGACATAGATATGGGAGAGATAGGCAGAAAGACAAACCGTAAATATCCGTGCATACAAAAGCATACTTACATGTACATAGATGCAACTGTGCGTGAAGGACTTGCTCATTATCCCTACACAGCAACCGTCTCAGAGGAGGAGGATCGAACCCGTACCCTCTACGTTACAAGGCACTTGCCTACCGTGTCTCACAGAGGTGGCCGTTCAGCCGAACTACTCTCCTATATCTGAATATATGCCAGAAAAATTCATCGAATTAACACTGGTTTCCCATCGGGGAACGAATTCGATTTCCAGATCCTCCTATTAGGACGATCCGCGATGGTTGGATGGAACTGCGCCGGCATACATCAAAGAGCCTTCGGTTCCATTTGTAAGTCAGCCTGGTCGCCGATCGCTACGCTCTATTGCCCATGGAGATTTACCGGTTCCTCACGCCTGCACATCGATACGAGCTTATGGGACTTTCTTGCGCATTGGACCTTTTTACTCTTGGAACAATCCGCCTTTTAAATATGCACTCGACGTCGCTTGAACCTTGGGACTACCTTGAACCCATGTATTTAACCGCGTGCATAGACTTGTGCACCTAAGAGAAGTTTACATTTTACTATGTAAAGCTGCCTAAAAGGACAGTTATTTAATAAAAGAGATTGAGCCTAAATACTACAACGCCTTTAGTAACCATTCAGAGAATAAAGCTCCTCTATTCGCTTCGCTAACGTCAAAGTCTTAAAGACGCGCCCAGCCACTTAACGTTTTTGCAACTTAAGCAAACTACAGGAACAGTGTGAATGACACACTAAACGGAATGTTTATGATACTGTTTGCACACTCCAGATTGTTGACCGGTAACAAAGTTACGTCACCTGCTAATACAGACCACAGTGCAACTTAGACAAATCACAGGACGTCCGTAGTCATTTGCAGTCCACCGGCGAACTGAACTGTCTAGGCGGACAGAATGTTCTAAGCTGCCTTTGCAATGTAAGAGGCGTTGATTTACACAGAGCAATGCATTACGGGCCTGTACTCGTCTGTGCACGTATCGGATTTATACACATACGCGATATGCACATACCCGGAGTTGTCTTCCATTGAAATACCCTGTATTAAGATGGGACCGGTCAGCTTCTATGCAAATAACCGGAAAATGCACTTATCCGTTATGCACTTAAGTGGTGTCGACTGTACACTTACTTCTTCAAATGATTCATCTCAACATATTTTGATAGTCATGCGAGCAGCGCTTTCTAGGAGGGAATGAATAGCGCTATATAAAATTTGTTACACTGCAGTGCATACTGACATACATACATACATACATACATACATGCATACATACATAGTATATACATACATATATTATATATACATGCATACAAACATACATGTGTCATATATGCATACAATACATATATACATACATACGTATTTACATACAAATGTACGTGTTTTATTAATTATTTTTCTATGCATTGGAAGTGTCTATGTAATACGTATGCATAGGAATGGTTTCCAACTTTGTAAGGGATATCTGGAAGAGCGACCAGATGGAAGTCGTTCTTGGTAAAAAAAAGCGTTACGTTGCTTTGATCGAGAAATGTCTATGTACGCTCATCCAGGCAAATATATGCAATGCATATGATACGCCTAAGGAGTGAATCCACGGGCAGAACGAACGCATCTCTATCCATAAAACAGGTTTCAGGTTTAAACGGGGCATCTGGGTGGAGTTATTTGGAATGATAGGGGTTTTCCAGGGTTAAAAATGACGCTACGTTGTTATGCATGGAAAATGTCTGTGGTCGCTCTTCCTGGAAAGGAGACGTTATGTTAAGACTTCGTAAGTGTCGCTGTTGGTATATGTAGATCTCACGCATTTCAATTCAAAGGAATGTTTTTTCAGGTCTAATAAGAGTGTCTTCGTGGAGTTACGAAGCCTGGCGATAGGTGGCTTCATGGGACAACATGGTTTCGTTGCTATGCATTGAAAGTGTCTATGTTCGCGTTTCCTGGAAAGCGGACGCAATGGGTTGACATAACTAGTGTGTAAATGGGTAAAGCAAGCGCGTATTTATATACAGGAAAGGTTTACGGGTCTAGAGGGGGTAACTAGCTGGTGTTACGCGGTCCGATATGGGTCCTTCTGGGTTATGATGATGTGTCATAGCTGTGAATGGTAATTGAGTATGTTCTAGCTTTCTGGAAAATAGTTGCTATGTATTCGTTCATTGATTAAAAAAAATTATATAATAATAATAATAATAATAATAATAATAATGATGATGATGATAATAATAATAATAATAATAATAATAATAATAATAGGGCCTAATAATAATAATAATAATAATAATAATAATAATGATGATGATGATGATGATGATGATGATAATAATAATAATAATAATAATAATAATAATAATAATAATAATAATAATAATAATAATAATAATAATAATAATAATAATAATAATAATAATAATAATAATAATAATAATAATAATAATAATAATAATAATAATAATAATAATGGCAAGGCACTATGTCAAAGCTGCCCGGAGCCAAAGAACAACAAACCCGTCTTTATACATCGCCTTCTTAACGGAGTTGGAATGGAATTCAGAAACGTCTACGCTCGAAATAAAAATCTGGAAATGTGCATAATAATAGTAATGATGATAATAATAACAATAATAATAATAATAATCGTTATTATTATTATTATGTGTATTATTATTATTAATATTGTAAGGCGATTTATATAGCGCCGTAGCACAGCCGAGGCCGAAGAAAAGGGCGCGTAATAGACGACATTCGTATCTGAATAGATAAAACTCGTGGGGTCTTCATAGGGCACTGGTGGGCAAGCTACGACCCGTGGACCAGATCCGGCCCGCCAACACATTTTATCCGGCCAACACAATAATTCTTCAGTAGAATCCAAAAACTCACAAACTTCAGACCGCCAGAAGTTTTCCTCACGTGGCGCTGCTTTCTTGCTGACTATTGCGGTCTCGTCTTTCATACTAGCTCTGTGTATTAACCCTGCCAAAGCATATTTAATTTTAAATAAGCAAGTTTTCATGTTAGTCGTTATTACAAGTTTAAAATTTTTTTCCCGTCCCTGCGATTTGTTGGCATTTAATGTGGCCCAATGTGCAAAAAGTTTGCCCATCTCCATCTAGAGCCCTGCGCCGGCCGCGCCGCGCCGCCGCCGCCGACATTTCGGGGGCGCCGCCGCCGCCGATTTTTGTTTGTCGGCGCGCCGCCGCCGCCGCCGCCGCCGACAATCTGTCGGCGCGCCGCCGATGCCAGTTTGATACGCTTAATTGTTATTGTTGCATTTTTCATGTTTTGCATGATATTGCAAAGATAAGCAAACTATTCTCAGAAATGGCACTTTGATTGGTAGGAACTCGTATGTTAATGAAGAAGATAAAGAGTGAACATAGCTGATTACAATGTTTGTGGTCTTTATCTTGATACCAAGAATGCATTGTCTTCCTGCCTAAATTCGTTTTCCTTATACTTAGATGATCTTGTCTTTGTGCCATGATACACACAGTAATTTAAAGCGATATCTTGTTACAAGTAGCCATTGTGTTGATACATCTATTCCTGTTGTCATTTCCTTAATACCTTGACAACAAAAGCAATATGCAATGCATGTCTTTGTGTGTACTACAGTACTACAGTATTCCCTCATTCGTTACCTTCATGTTGAATAGCTTCTATAACGTATTGATTGTAGTCTGTGATGTCTGTGGTCTTATTACAATGGTGTACATTTTTGGCTTAATGCTGTAAGTTTAGAGGAGTTTATAAGTGCTATTAATATCAAGATATGCCATTTAACTAATTCCTGCAGAAGGGAATGCAACATTGATTAATACTTTTGGCTGGAATCTATTCAGGTAAACAGTATCAGTTGAGACAGGTTTTGACTTAGTACGTATAGTATCAAGAATGGTCTTTATCAGTTTAGTTTGATACAAACAATGGTCTATATATGGAAACCTTAAATGGCATGGAACCAATTCAAACGGGCAGCAGACCACCTGGTAAATTCATTGAAAAATCAACAGGAGTGAGGCCACTCGGCCAGTGTATTACCATAGGAAAACGTATATATTTACATTTCACTTCATGGATTGACAGCAGCCTCACTTACTGGCAGGATGCTGTTATCCAGCATCTGCCATGTGATGTATACAGTAGGCCTATACCGTAGCAGTGCATATGCAAGACAGTATGCAAATGCATGTTTCTCCATCTGATTACAATTTGCCAATACCTATACAGATGTGCAGCGTAATTAAGGATGTTCATATTTTTTAAGGCAAATGTCTGAAGGTGTTTTCTCTCTCAGTCCCTTTGTATGTAGGCCTAGTTGAGCTTTAGTGTGATGGAGTGGCTTTAGAGAACCTGGCCCTCTTGACTGGTCACAGGACCAACGGCTGTTCAACTCTCATAGTGACTAACATGGGCGTCCGGTGGAGGGGCAAGGGGGTTCTCCTCCCAGATTTGTGAATAGATTTTCCATGCAAAAACGTCATTTTGCCCTCCTCCCGTGGAAAATCTGTGCCCCCTTAGGAAAATTTTGGCCCCCCTGGAAAAATTCCTGCGGATGCCCAAGGTGACTCATGTTTCTGACTTGGGTACGCCGCGCCGCGCCGCGCCGACGCCGACATTTTGTGGGCGCCGCCGCCGCCGATCTTTGTTCGTCGGCGCGCCGCCGCCGCCGACCAAAAATGACCGGCGCGCCGCCGCCGACTCTATGATGTCGGCGCAGGGCTCTATCTCCATCATACGGCAATATCGCTGCGTTGCAAACAGACGCTAACAGGTGATTGAATGAGTAGTGCAAGCGAGTTTCCGTGCATAGGAATAGTTTTATGGCAGGGTGTCCGCGGAGGGTCACGGGGCCTGAAAGGGGTCTTCGGGGTAAAATCACTCCGTTGCTAATACATACATGTATTCCCAGAAACATACACATATACATTCAAACGCACACACCTACAGGCATGCGCACTTCCGGTCTTTCGGGACTTCCGGTGTGACATTCGGCGCGTTTACGCCGAACATGATCATTAATGCATATACAAAGAAGCAAATGTACGTGTTTTATAGCCTACTTGAATGCAATAGCAACCCTTCCTCCCTCCCTCTCCCTCCCTTCCTCCATTCCTCCCTCAATCCTTCGGTTCTCAAACAACGACTGTGAATTTATACGAACCGCTGGGGTCTGCCTAGAACTGTTCCGCCGTGAAAAATATACCACACGACTTGCCCCATAGTAAGTCATCGCTTCCAATTACCCTTCTGCCCAGCCTCAGCACCCCATAGATCCTCCATACAAATCATTCCTGATTAACATTGGCTTTTAATTTAGCAATACTTACATACGCATACATGTATACAATTATATACTAATGCATATATAAATTCACAGTTAGGCCTTCACATACATAGAATTTAAAGGTCTAGAAAACTATGACAATGCATGACATGCTCTTATATGCCATGTATGTATGTATGTATGTATGTATGTATGTATGTATGTATGTATGTGTAATGTATGTATGTATATTCTTATATGCCATTATGTATGTATGTATGTGTGTATGTATTTGTATGTATGTACGTGTATGTATATATGTATGTCATTGACTGTCAATAAAAAGATATTGAATTGAATTGAATGTATGCATTTATGTATGCATGATGTATGTATGTATGTATGTTCTTATATGCCATGCATGTATGTATGTGTATGCGTATGTACGTATATGTATGTATATATGTATGCATGCATGTATGTATAATGTATGCATGTATAATGTATGTATGTATGTATGTATGTATGTATGTATGTATGTATGTATGTATGTATGTATGTATGTATGTATGTATGTATGTATGTATGTATGTATGTATATATGTATGCATGCATGTATGTATAATGTATGCATGTATAATGTATGTATGTATGTATGTATGTATGTATGTACGTATGTATGTATGTATGTATGCGTATGTATTTATGTATGACTGCATTCATGCACATGTTTACATGCACACAACCACATTATCTGTTGTACATAATGTCTGCATGTATTCTACGCATATGTGCTATTACATTGCTATGACTATTCAACGTATTCATGTGCCATTTAGATTGAAGAGGAAAACAGAATGACAGATAGAGAAGTCTAGACGTTTATCTGTTATCAGAGATATCTGGAGATAGGTAGATTTACGATGCGCGTTGGAATAAGGCTCTTGAAGGAGACCCTGGAGTCCTGTAGATAGCGATATTGTCTCAGATGCGCTGGTTAACCCACCAGAGGGCGATTGAAGAAGTAGAGATTAGGCGGATTCCTTCTAGAGTCTCAACGATCGCCAAACGACGGCTAATCCCCAGAGGAGCAGACCATCTCCAACGAAAAAAAGCGTTTTGCTCCAGAAATATCTCCGCTCACCCGTTGTTATCTGCTTCTGGCTCCTCTACTCATCAACCCACAGGATTTCCATTTCAAATTGAAGTCCTGCGTCTTCCAGAATTCCTATCCTAATCCATCCAATCCTCCGCATTCCAACGAAACCCGCCATAACAGCTGCTGTGCATCTCTCTCTGGTCTCTCTGGCAACCGGACTCAGACTTCCAATGGATGTGGAAGTTTGGACAACCCATCTGATAAGACGCAGCGCTCGTGACTAAGCTCTTGCTTTGCGCTTAGCTTCAGAGTAACGCTTTAGAAATTTAGAGTTTACTATTACTAACTAATAGACACTCCTTCGTTTTACGTTGTTTTCTTCTCTCCTGTAACTCCTTGCTTTCTCTTTTTCTTCCATATTTATTTACTTCCTTCCTTCTTTTCCTGGATCCCATAATTCCTTTCCTCTTACCTTCCTTCCTTCCTTCCTTCCTTCCTTCCTTCCTTCCTTCCTTCCTTCCTTCCTTCCTTCCTTCCTTCCTTCCTTCCTTCCTTCCTTCCTTCCTTCCATTCTTCCTACTTTCTGTCCTTCCTTCCTTCGGTCCATTCTTCCATTCTTCCTACCTTCCTTCATTCCTCCCTCCCTTCCGCCACTCCCTTCATCTTCTATCCGTTCCTCCGCCCACCTTCTCTTCCTTCTCTTTGTATCGCATCCTTCCTTCCTTCCTTCCTTCCTTCCTTCCAGACTTCTTCCTCTTCCTCATCAGGTTTCTTCTCTTTTGTCGCTGTCTCCTCAACAGAGCTCCTATTCGTCGAGCGCACTTGCCTCCCGCCAATCAGGATCGCATTACGAAAACAAGATTCGTAGATGTCTGCGCTACATAAATGGTCAATATTGGATAGCGACCCTGACCAACGAATACTGAAAAACTTCTACGCTTCTGTGACGTACTTAAAAATGCGCCATAAGAAGTGTTCTGTTACATGCATATCTACATAATATATATATATATATATACACACACACACACACACACAGACACATATATCTATACATATAATATCCATATAGTGTCCGTCTGTCGGGGGACGCTACGTCACAAACGGGTTCTGTTCTATTGTGAAAAATAAACCGGTTGTCTTGACGACGGCGGTCTTGACGACGGCGATAACCAACGATGCATATATAGTCTAGGCTTGGAATTCAAAAAAGGCTCTAGAAATCACTCTTAGAAGCAAATCATGTAACAATTTGTTAACCGGCGTTTCTAGACTAATTTGACCCTGCTGAAAACGAAAATCGCGGTTAGCAAGCTGGATTTTTAGCGGTTGCATGGGAAAACAAGATGGCGGCCAAAATGGCGGCCACTATATTCAAATGGCTATAAGTAAAGTCATGTATGGGATAGAAACATGATCTAAGAGTCTAAATTAACATTTTCGGGGTCAAGAAATGTGATGGAACTAAAAACAAATATGTAGCACTGCCAGAAACAAAATGGCGGACAAAATGGCGGCAAAATATCTTCAAATGGCTATAAGTAAAGCCATATATGTGATGGAAACATGATTTTAGAGTCTAAGTTAACGTTTTCGGGGTCAAGGAATGCGATTGAACTAAAGACAAATATGTAGCACTGCCAGAAAACAAAATGGCGGACAAAATGGCGGCCAACTATCTTCAAATGGCTATAAGTAAAGCCATGTATGTGATGGAAACGAAGATTTTTTACTTGGAGGCACAATAAAAATAAAGTCTGAAAACCGCTGGTAAACTACTCTTTATTTTTCCTCTTCTTCCTCTCTCGTTCTCTTCCTATTCCATATCTTCTTCATCTCATTTCCTCCTTCTAAGCTTCGGCTTCTTCCTTCTTCCATTTTGTTCCTCATCTATTTCGTCTTCCACATTCCAATTTCTACCTCGTCCAGCAAAACCTCTTCTTCAGTCCTTCATCCTCTTCTCTCCTTTTCCTCCTCTTCCTCCTCCCTGTTCTCCTTCTCCTACTTCATCCTCCTCGTCCTCGTCGTCTTCCTCCTCCTTCTCCTCCTCCTCTTCCTCTTCTTCCTCTTCTTCCTCCTCCTCCTCCTCCTCCTCCTTCTCCTCCTCCTCCTCCTCCTCCTCCTCCTCCTCCTCCTCCTCCTCCTCCTCGTTCTCCTATCGCTGTCCACGCACTCATTAGACGAGTTAATTAGAACTGGGGAACCACTGAATGGCTGCCTATCAATACACGTAGACAGTTCAAATTACTAGCTGTCTGCTTACCTATCTGTCCCTCTGTATGTCTGCGTATCTGTCTGCCTGCCTACCTACTTCTCTATCTGCATGCTTGTCTCTCTGTCTGTTTGCTTGTATGGCTGTATGTCTATCTTTCTGTCTGTATGTCTGTCTGTCTGCTTATCTGTCTGTCTGTCTGACTTTCTATCTATCGGTCTGTCTTTCTGCCTGTCCTTCTGTATGTCTGCCTGCCTATATATGTCTGTCTGTCTGTCTGTCTGTCTGTCTGTCTGTGTGTCTGTCTGTCTGTCTGTCTGTCTGTCTTTCTCAACAAATAAGGATCTGCTAGTAGTAACCGGCATCGTCAGTCATAGCATTAAAAGCCCATTATTATTATAATGCCAAATCCCCGGTTTATGTAGTAACGAACGCATTAAAGGCCATTGCACGTACTCAACATTAAACATTATGTGAAATTATGTGACGCGCTTCACATACATAATTTTACACACGCTCACACACACACACACACAGACAGACAGACAGACACACACACACGCACAGACACGCATACACACAGACAGACACACACAGACAGACAAACACACAGACACGCACGCACACAGACAGAAACACACACACAGACACACACACAGACGCGCACACACACACAGACAGACACACACACAGACACACACACACAGACACGCACGCACACACGCACACACGCAAACATTCACACATATCTATGTATCTACATAACAACATAATAATTTATATATGTATGTATATAGTCATTAAGTGTAATTGTGTATACATTACATTACACATGCATTATTTATTAAAGGCATTTGTGACCTTGCTTGTGATCTAGGTTGAAAACGATGATTACTAACGAAGAACCGATCTCTCGGAACATTTCAAACATTTGCAGTGTGTGTAGTTTAATGTGTAGCGCATTGTATTGTAGAAATAATGTTTTGTATTAAGTGTATTGTAATGTATTGTAGTGTGTAGTATTGTTTTGGACAGTGCAGTGTATTGCAGTGTAGTGTGTTGTAGTGGCACAGAGTAATGCAGTCAGCATAATTTAGCGTAGTTTGGCTTAATGTGGTATAGTGTCGTCTGTATTTGTATAATGTAGCGTAGTGTAGCATAGTGTCGTCTATTATAGCATAGTGTAGCGTAGTGGAGTATAGTGTCGTCTGCATAAGTATAATGTAGCGTAGTGTAGTATAATGTCGTCTGTTATAGTATAGTGTAGTGTAGTTTCGTCTGTAGTCTGTTACGGTATAGTGTCATTGGTTATAGTATAGTGTAGCTTACTGTAGTAATTGTAATTGAACATTTATATAGCGCCACTCAAATCAGCGGCGCTCTCGACCCGCATCACTGCCAAAACCAGTTAAAAGAAAGGTTTTCAAGCGTCTACGGAACTGAAGAGGAGAGAGGACAATTTAAGAAGCTAGTATAGTGTAGTATAGTATTTAACAGTGAAGAAGCATAATGTAGTCTCTTATGCAATAGAGTAGCGTAGTTTAGTTTGGTGTAGTTTGTTACGGTCTGTTGTAGCATAGTGTAGCGTAGTGCATCATAGTGTAGTCTGCTATGGCATAGTGTCGTTGAACAAATGTTATAGTAGCCTATAGTGTAGCACAGTGTAGTATAATGTGGTCTGTTATGGTATAGTGTTGCGTAGTGTAGCGTTAACTATATTTCCATAATAAATAAAACAGTAAACTCACCGACGTTTTTCTTCGCCATCGAGATCAAGATAATCCCAATCATTTAATCAAATCCAGTCTTAATCTACACTAATCAAATCTCTCGACTTCTTTGACGCAAGAATTAAATGGGTTCAACGATATTGTACCGACATACTTACTGACTGAACGCCGCAGATTTTTCAGAGCAAGTAATGTCCACTAGCTTGGCCACCTGCTGGACAGTCGAAGTCAGTGAGCTTGACCACTGACCGCTGATTGACCACGCGATGACCAGAAAACTCGCCTTTACATAGACGCATGCAATGGAGCGAACGCTGGCGGCAACGCTGTCTACCGACCTTCGCAAATTACAGGCACAATGGACGACGGCACCAGACTATTTGGCGCGAATGTTCACAGCCGTGCGAACGGATGGAGGGACAGACAGACAAACAGAGATAGACAGACAGACAGACTGACAGACTGACTATGTAAAGAGACGGACAGCCAGGCAATCAAATTAACTTACACACACAGACACACACTGACACAGACAGACAGACAAACAGACAGACAGATAGATATAAGGATAAATAGAAAGATAGATAGATAGATAGACAGACAGACGGACGGACGGACGGACGGACGGACGGACGGACGGACGGACGGACGGACAGACAGACAGACAGACAGATAGATAGATAGATAGATAGATAGAAAGATAGATAGATAGATAGATAGATTCGGAAGTTCAGACAAGAGAACCTTAATATTAGAACCCTGTTCTTGAGTAAGTTACATGTCGTTGAATCCACTGAATGATACAAGAGAAAGCGTAAATTAGACACCTTTGAAACGCTCTCACTTTAAGTTATATAAATCTCTCTTTCGTTTCAAAATGTATTAAATCCTGAAACATCGCATAAAGAAATATCTTCTGCCAATTAGACACCTTTAAAAACTGTTCCTTTAAGCTACATAATCTCTTATCCGCGAACCATTCTTCAATTTAGTGTCTTTATATTGGCTAGCAGGGAGTACTCTCTCTACAGATTTTAAACATACTGCAACTGCTTTTAATTTCGTAGAGAGTCATTAAATTATAGGAATCCATCTATGTTCAATCTTTATTAGAATTCACCACAAATTTATAGTCAGACGATGCCAGTCCCTAAGCAATATAAACGAGGAGGGCGACTCTAATGATCTCCGTAATGACACAGAGTCCTTAATCGTCTTAGTTTTTCTTAATTCGTATTGCGTCCTTTTAATTCCTGCAAGAATTGGTAAAACCCGTCAATTACAATAATAATTCCATGCGCTGTTTAGACACCTTTAATTCGTGTATTAGACACCTTTAATTTGAGTATTACCACTACCATATGAGTTGCATTTAGGCTAATTCATTTAATGTATAGCTTGTCGTCGTCAACGGTCTTCGATGTCAATAAATTTAATTAAAATATAGGATCCAATCGGTTAATTGAATACACGGTGTTACACAATTAATTATCGCACTGTTCAGTTCGAAATGAATGTCTGTGTCAGCCACAAAATGTCGTTAAAGTCTCAATACTACAAAACGAAAAGCAAAGTCCCATTCGACACATTTCAACTGCTTCTATGCAGTCATAACTTTAAATCGTATATGCCCACTCCTGGCCATCGCAAGCGCAAGATATCGCTACACACTTTAAAATAATTTTGAACAGTAACGTTTCCGATGATGCCGATCCAAAGCGTGGATAAAGGAGGAGGGCGACGCTGGTCATCTTTGTTATGCAACAGCATTTCTAAACAGGCGGATGCATACACAGTCGAATTTGTCGTAAATGTCGCCTAAACAATAGTGAAAACGCTTCCATTACAAGTGTCATTCGCTAAATATTTGGTGACACAAGGTCGAAGTCTAAAGTTTTATTTTAACCATAAGATGTCGTGAAACAAGGCGCTATTAGGCGATATTTAAGACACCTTTACATCAGCTGCTCTGTACGCTATAAGTTCTCAGTCTACCACAAGGCTTCCGTTGTTTCGATACTCTAACGGAGCTTTTAATATATAATATAATATAATATTTTCTTTATTTAAGCGCCTGCTAAACGCACTGCGGTGTACAGTGAACATACATATAGTAGAAACGGCAGCTACGCAGGGCGCCTCACATACATGTATACAGTAGAAGCACATGGTAACAGTTTTACAGGAGTCGAATGCAACTGTTTTATACGGCAGCCAGAGGGCGCCATCCACGGCCTACTATTCACTTAACCACCGCCGCCATCTAGCGAGTAGAAGGCTGAATAAACCTAACGGCTCTACGGGAATCGATCTTAGTACCTACTGCTCTTCACGCCAGTGTGTTATCCATTACTCTACAAGTCCTTATCTACTTAAACATTTAATGATTTATCAACAAGTGATTTGCTTAGTTACCCGCACCTCTGGGCATCAAGGAAAACGAACGTCAGGAATAATCCGCGCCACTGCAGAAATGTCACTGAAGTTGGAGTACAGTGAAGAGCACACTATCTATTGCGACGACTTTCTGCGAAAAAAGCAGGAACTTCCCGGAAAATAAGAAGACGCTAAAATAACTACAATTAAAAACGCTTCCGTTCTCAAATATCTACAATTATTAATTAATCGTATTTCGTTGCTACATATTTCTTAATCATGTTTTTACAAAAGCCGTACAATGTCGTTAAATGCGATAATATTAGGTTTCGTTTCACCTTGTCACCTTGTGCTGTCAGCTCGTGGAGCTCTAGCGATCGTCCTGGTGAACACACTCCACCGTCTCCTATTCGATGACAAGTCTCTCAATTCCGCCAAATTCATGCCAGTTACATCTTGTATCTCATCCATCCATCTCCTCCTTGGGCGACCCAGTCTTCTCCTCCCCTCACCGCACGCCAGCATCATTTCCTTCTCCAGACCATCAGATCGCATAACATGTCCAAAGAACCTTAGCTTCATTCTTGTCGCAGTTTGTTTTAACGACTCTTCATTCTCAATTCCAATCTCCTCTCGTATTGATTCGTTCGTTCTTTTCTCAGTCCAAGATATTCTCAGCATCTTCCTCCATATCCACATTTCACAAGCGTTAACCTTATTTTCCATGTTCTTTGTCATTGTCCACGTCTCACAACCGTACAGTACCGTAGGAAAGATTAGTGCTCTCACGAGCCTTTTTTTGGTTTCTATGCTCACATGTTTGTCTTTCCATATCTTTTCCAGTCCGGTCATTGCAGCTTTCCCTATAGCAATCCTTCGTTTTATTTCTGGATCACACTTTCCCTCCTTTCCAACCATTGATCCTAGGAATGTGAAGCTTTCTACCACCTCTATTTCCTCTCCGTCTATCTCAAAACTATCCCAATCTGCTGTTGTCATGACCTTTGTCTTCTTTATGTTGAAGTATAAACCAGCTTTTTCACTTTCTCTCCTGACCCTTCTTATCAGTTCTGCCAGATCCTCTTTTCTTTTTGCCATTAATGTTGTGTCATCCGCGTATCTAAGGTTATTCAGTGTCTTTCCAGCGATTTTTACTCCCTCAATTGCCCCCTCCAGTTCTGCCTTTCTCATTATTCTTTCAGCATATAGATTAAACAGGAATGGAGACAAGATGCATCCCTGCCTCACTCCTTTCTTGATTCTGAAATTGTCAGTGTCTCCGTATTCTGTTCTTATCACCGCTATCTGGTCTTCATATAAACCCTTTAGTAACATTATCAGGTGTTTCGGAATTCCCATTTCAAGCAGGGTTTTCCACATTAAATCATGGTTAATGCAGTCGAATGCCTTGCTATAGTCAATGAAACAGATGTGAACCTCCTGTCCATACTCCCTTTGTCTCTCCATTATCCACCTCATGTTGGCTATATGATCTCGAGTTCCACGAGATTTCCTAAACCCTGCCTGGTTCACCGGAAGTTCTCTTTCAATTGTGCCTTCGATTCTTTTGTGAATTATTTTCAGTAATATTTTACTAGTGTGTGATATCATTGCTATCGTCCTATAATTTTCACACTCCCTCGCATCTCCTTTCTTGAATATAGGTATAAAGATCGACTTCTTCCAGTCCTCCGGCCATTCTCCAGTTGCCCATATTTGATTGCACAATTTTGTTATTGTTTTTTGGTTTCGTTAGACACCATTAAAGTATATATAACATTATGAAAATACGATTTAAAGGTTTCGTTTAGACACCTTTAAATCGTATTTTCATAATGTTATATATACTTCATTTTCGTTGAGTAAAAACAATTGAAACTGATGCTCCGGATGCAGCCGTATGATGTCGTTAAACAAGGCGAAAATATCAACCAATGTTTAGACAACTTAAAAACCATTTTATCGTAATTGAACCCCGCCACTGTTCGTACTCTGCAAGTGCCAGTCCCAAGCCTGGATGAAGGAGGAGGGTGACACTAATGATCTATGTTATCACACAGTGCCGCTAAACTGAAACTACCACTAGGCTAATACTCACTAATTGAATTATATTTTTGAAATCCTATGCTATTGTGGAAACTAAACATTTTCTATTGTATCGACCTCAACGGCCGTTGATGCCATAAGATCTCGTTAAACTACTGGTTACCTGCTAATCTCGAGCTGCAATACAAAAAGAATCCAAACTACTTTTCTGTAACAATTAAGCTGACATCAACGCTCTGTAAGTCAAAAAGATGTCGCTAGTATACTGGAAAATGATAGACTTGCAACATCGCCCATGAAGTCACAAGATATTACAGAAAGCAATGAATTTAAGTTCCTTTTAGACACCTTTTAAGCAACTTTCTAAACGACTTAACATCATTTTCGCTACACCACTAACTGACAAAAACGATAATTTAAAACAGTCATTTAAAGCAATCATTAAAATAGCGGAGAATAAATGTGGGTAAGGAAATGTCGACGTCATTAACCCTGACAGCCATAATATATGTCGTTAACTTACCTTGGGAACATATCCAATGTTACGGTGAAAACCGTACAAAATGCATTTGAGTTGAACACATTTAAAAGACACCATTCTATAATATTTTACTATTCGTTTTTAGGTATGGAAAGCTCAAGGTCGATGTCAACGGCGGCCAGAGATGTCGCTAAACGCGGGATAATGTTAAAAAGCATTTAAAATACCTTTATTTCGGTTCCCACAGTGGTATATATTTCGTGTCCACCATAAATGGATAACTGTGCCGTGCAGCAGATAAAAAACACGGAGTCGTTACACCGCAACCACCAATCAATATTCAGCAAACTCTACCAGTGTCATTTCTAGGGGGTGCCAGTCCGAAGCCCTATAAAAGACGAGGGCAACGTAAATCACCTTTGTTAGGACACAGTGTCGTTAAGCTGTAACTAAGCAACCGTCAATGCCGTGGTCGGTGGCAGTGCCAGTCAGAAGCCTGGAAAGAAGAGGCGGGCAACGTTTATCATATTTCTAATGACACAAAGTCGTTAAACGAAACTATCTGCCAATGGTAACCAGTGAAGACTCGTATCTCTAAGGTTACGTGAGGTCAAGGTCAGAGGCTTGGGTGCAACACGTGATCAAATCAAATCAATCAAAATTCGTTTATTCATACAATAAGCTGACACAGACGCAACTTAGACAAGGAAGATTACGGAAAGACAATTCTCTGGCCAAGAGAGTACAGGGCTTAGTTCATGAAATTGTCAGTAAGCTTTCTTATAGAGGATGCGTGAAATGTAGTTACGGTCATTTTAATGCGGCAGGGAGAAGTTATGAGATCTGGTACGAAGATTATGACCACCGGTGCAACGAGGAGGAGGGGGGTCAGGCACCGAAGGATATGATGCGAACAATAGAACCTAAGAGACTGTGTTTGGGTGTGGATTCTCATCGATGTACTAAATGGATTTCAGCGAAAAGATCATATTTAACTCCGTTCTCTCTTCAAGATATTTCACTCTGAAAATCCACCCTCACACACACCTACACACATACAGACTGGCACAGATAAGTAAGTAAGTAAGTAAGTATATTCTTTATTACACCATTAGCAAATGCACAATGGGACAGAAGCTAGAAGCATTGATTGTAAAACATTGAAGTAATAATAAATCGAAATAAAAATGATAAAATAAGTAAATTAAAAAGCAAGTGTTTTCTTATCATTTATGCAATAGTCTTGCACAAGTGAACGGTCTTTGATGTCGTTAAACTCTGGATTACTATCTGGATGACAAACAAATATATACGAAAAATAGCACATTAAAATATGAAAATATTGTAAACGACTTCTGATGTCATACGATGACGCTAAACCTTGGAACTGAACAGAATGGTCACTTATAAACTGGACTCCTGGAGGTTCAGTTTAGACACCGCTATATGGGATTTTCTCGAGGCCATTTATAATTGAGCCGTATTATCAGGTTATCTAGCAACATAAAACCGCGGATCCCTATTATGACTTACGAACGTGGATAACTGCTGAAAATAATTTCTTTCGCCGGCAGTGACCTTTGTTGCCATAAGTTGTCGTTAAACTCTGGATCCATCCATTTAACCGCGAGTGCCGTGGCTACAAAGAGGAAAAGTTCTCTTCATGGGCAAGGTAAGGTCGACGTTAACGTTCCTGGAAGTCTCAAGATGTCGTTAAACACTGGAAACTACGACGTCGAAAGATGGCACATTGAAACACCACAATATCACCATAATTATTATGCTGTCAAATTGTCGTCAACGGACTTTGACGCTAAACCTCAGAACCTGAATCAACTGCTGTTCATTATTCAGTGTAATTTTAATTTTCGCAATAACCCCGACAACTGTACAGATTTCTCAAATTGACGTCAACTGCTTCTAATGTCGTATGACGTCGTTAAATTATAGGAATCCATCCATGTTCAATGTTTGTTAGAATTGACCACTATTTATGCTCGAATGATGCCAGTCCCAAAGCAATATAAACGAGGAGGGCGTCCGTAATCATCGTCGTAAGGACACAGAGTAGCAGTGTTTCTTAATTTGTATTACGTCTCTTTAGACCCTATGATAATGATGATGAGTTTTCTGCCGAAGGCAGGTCCATTGGATTTATACCACCCAAGGATGACTCGGATGGGACGAGTGAGTGAGATGTGGTTTCCCGTGGCTTTCTTCACAGACAGTTGTGAATGCGGAACTTGTTGTATGTCGCTACGCAGTGGTTTGAGGAAGATCCTTCAAGAGTTCGTAAAAACCGGTCAATAACGGTAATAATACTATGACTTGACACTTTCAATTCGTGTCTTTTTAGACACCATTAATTTGTGTACTACCAATTCTATATAAATCGCATTTTCGCTCATTCGGTTGTATTACATCGATTAAACGGTCACAGTGGAGATTCTAAAAATGTTATCGACGTCAGCGGTCTTTGATGTCAAAAGATTTTGTTAAAATCTAGGATCCAATCGGTTAATTCAATACGCCATGTAATGAAATTAATTTTCGCACTGTTCGGTTCGAAATGAACGACTGTGCCAGCCACAAAATTTCTTTGAAGTCTCATTTCAACACAAGGAAATAAATACAAAGCCCGCATAGACACATTTCAACTGCTTCTAATCTGAGCTTTATAATCGTCATAATTTTAAGTCGTATATATACCCACTCATGCAGCCGAAAGATGTCGCTAAAAACTGGAAACTATTTGCTAGCATGAGGTTTAGGATGATTGCCGTCCAGTCCCTTAAAAAACCTAATCTTGACTCACAAGTATGTTCTAACTATCGTCCTATTTCTAACCTTTCTATTCTCTCTAAAACTCTTGAGAGACTTGTCTCGCTTCAACTTCTGCCCTATCTTGAACAGTCTGGACTCCTCCCTTCTAGTCAATCAGGGTTTAGAGGTCACCATTCTACGGAAACTGCCCTCCTGTCCCTTCTCTCGGACATTTATACTGCCATTGACAGGTCTCATTTGACGCTTCTAGCGCTCTTTGATGTTTCCTCGGCCTTTGACATGGTTGACCATGAAATCCTACTTCGACGTCTTGAACTATCTTGTGGTCTCAGTGGTCTCCCTCTTCTTTGGTTCAAATCTTACCTCTCTGACCGTACTCAGAGGATTGTCCTTGGTGACTCCAGAACTGCCTGGGTTAGAGTTGAGTATGGTGTCCCACAGGGTTCTGTCCTTGGCCCCATTCTGTACTTACTCTACACAGCTGACATACCTTCTATATTTACTAAACACTTTACCTCTGGTCACCTTTATGCAGATGACGTTCAGATCTTTGTCCAAGGCCCATCCTCTCAGCAGATCTCCCTTGTTGGATCCATTGATTCCCTGTCACATGATCTCCACTCTTGGATGTCATCAAATCGACTTAACCTTAACTCTTCTAAGACCCAACTGATCTGGTTTGGCACTAAACAGCAACTTTCTAAACTTGATATCCCACTTCTGTCGTCAATATACCCTGCTTTTTCATTTTCATCCAGTGTTCGGGATTTGGGTGTCACCCTTGATAGTACCCTCTCGTTTTCTGAACACCTCTCCCACCTGACACGTTCCTGTTTCTATCATCTGAGGCGTTTGAGGGCTGTAAGAAGATCAGTTTCTCCTTCAGTGTTTACTACTATGGTCCATGCCTTCATTTGCTGCCGCATTGACTATTGCAATTCATTGTTTGCTGGGCTCCCTAAAGCGCGCCTTTTATCTCTGCAGTCTGTTCTGAATGCGGCTGCCAGGCTCATTGCCCGTTTTCCTCGCTTCTCTCACATAACTACCTTTATGACTGATGTACTTCACTGGCTTCCTGTTGCTTCCCGCATCCAATACAAGGTTCTTCTCCTGGTCTCTAGGACTCAACTGGGAAAAGCTCCTAAATACCTCTGTGACCTAATGCGCAAACCTCTATCTGCTCTGTCTTCCCGCCCTCTTCGGTCTGCTGACCGCTTTGATCTGCTTGTCCCTCGCGCAAGGACTTCGATGGCTCAGCATCGTGCTTTTGCCATCCTTGGCCCTTCCCTTTGGAATGACCTGCCCCCCTCTCTCCGTAGCAAGATATTGCTTGGGATCTCGCCTTCTTCTCTCCGCTGCCTAAAGACCTTTCTTTTCCCTCGGGGCTGACACGCTGGGAGCGCCTCTGAATAGTCTATGCTGTGAGAGGCGCTTTATAAATAATCATATAAGATAAGATAAGATAAGATAAAGGAGGAGGGCGACGCTAATCATTTTTTGTTATGCAACAGCATTGGTTAAAAGACGGATGCGTGCACAGTCGTAACGTGCCATGAAGTTAAGTTGACATCAACGGGTATGTCAGCCACAAGATGTCGCTTAAACACTAATAAAAGCGATTTCATTCCCGAGTTTCTAGTAATAATTATTCAGAATTATTCACTAAATATTCGGTGACATAGGGTCAGCTTTAGTTTAACTATAAGAGTCATGAAATAAGGCGATTTAGTCTAGATTAAGAGACCTTTAAATCTGGTAACTAGATGCTATAAGTTACGTTTTCATAATTTCTTAGCCAATTCATAATCTAACCAGCTGTCATGGAGTTTAAAGTATTTTCGTTGAGTTTAAACAATTGAAACTGATAACTTTAAAACCGTTTTATCCTATGCCATAATTATTACACTTATTTTCGCTTATTTCCTATTTGAACCCTGTCCCTGCTACTCTGCGAGTGCCAGTCCCAAGCTTAGACGAGTGAGGAGGGCGACGCTAATGACCTTTGTTATCACACAGTATTGTTAACCCGAAACTACCACCACTACTCGCTTATTGAATCATATTTTGAAATTCTATGCTACTGTGGAAACCAAACATTTTCTATTTTATCGACGTCAACGGTCGTTGATGCCATAAGACCCGTTAAACTGTTGGTTACCTGTTAATCTCGAGCTGCAATACAAAAGGAATCCAAACTACTTCGTAACATTAAAGTTGACGTCGACGTTCCCTGAGTCAACAAGATGTCGCTAAAATACTGGAAAATAATATTACAGACTTGCAAGATGGCCCACGGAGCCGCAAGATATTATACAAAGCAAAAACTTTTGGTTCTTTTTAGACACCTTCGATGCAACTTTCTAAACGACATTCTTTTCTTGTTTAAGTTCTCTGCCCTTCGGCAGGTTTCAACTTCCAATGACACCATTCTAAACGACATAGAAATTATGTTAATATGTCTAAACGACATATTAACATCATATTCGCTAAATCACTAACTGAAAAGACGATAATTTAAAACAATAATTTCAAACAATCATTAAAGATAGTGGAGAATAAATGTGGGTAAGGTAAGGTCGACGTCAAAAGATATCATTAATTTTCCTCGGGAACATATGCAATGCTACGGTGAAAACTGTACAAAATGCGGTTGAATAGAACACATTTAAAAGATACCATTCTATGATGTTTTGCTATTCGTCATCAGGTATGGAGAGCTAAAGCTCGATGTCAACGGCGGCCAGAGATGTCGCTAAACGCTGGATTATGTTAAAACACCTTTATTTTGGGTTCCACAATGCAATATATTTCGCGTCTACCATACATGAATAATTCTTCCCTTCCAACAGATTTAGAACACAGCGTCGTTAAACAGCAACCACCAATCAATAGTCAGCAAAGTCCACCACTGTCGTTTCCAGGTGGTGCCCAGTTCGAAGCCCGGATAAACGAGAAGGGCAACGTGAATCACCTTTGTTAGCACATAGTGTTGTTAAGCATTAACTAAACAACCGCCAATGCCGTGGTCGGTGGCAGTGCCAGTCAGAAGCCTGGAAAGAAGAGGAGGGCAACGTTTAGCATATTTGTAATGACACAACGTCGTCAAACGAAACTCTCTGCCAATGGTAACAACTTACAAGTGGAGGCTCGTATCTCTAAGGTTAAGTGAGGTCAAGGTCAGCGCCTCTGGCTGCAACGCATGATGTGAACAACATAATCTAAGAGACGGTGTTTGGGGCTGTGCATTCTATCCTGATCGATGTACAAAGTTGGGTTCAGCTATTTAACCCTTCTGAGTTTTTTTACTTTACATCGAGTACCGTTCTCTCTACAAACCCTTTCACTCTGAACAATGGTCGCCCACAAACCCACCCACCCACCCACACATCTGAACACACATACACAGACTGGCACAGGTACACAAGTCAACGGTCTTTGATGTCGTTAAACTCTGGATTACTATTTAGATGACAAACAAATATATACGAAAAATAGCACATTAAAATATCAAAATATCGTAAACGACCTTTGATTTCATACGATGACGCTAAACCTTGGAACTGAACGGAATTATCATTAATAACCTTGAGGTTCAGTTTAGACACCGCTATAACGTATTTTCTTGTAGCTATATATACTTGAGCTGCATCATCAGGTTATCTAGCTGAGACACGCTGGGTATTCCCTATTATGACACACGAACACGGAGAACTGTTGAAAATAATTTCTGTCGACGTCAACAACCTTTGTTTCCATCAGATGTTGTTAAACTCTGGACTGCCGTTGTCGTGGCCACAAAGAGGACATTTTTTCTTAATAGGTAGGGTAAGGTCGACGTCAACGTTCATAGCAGCCACTAGATGTCATTAAACACTGGAAACTACTAACCGTCGTTGTCGAAAGATGGAACGTTCAAACACCACAATGTCATCATATACCTTCGAATTGTCGTCATTGGACTTTGACGATAAACCTTAGAACCGTAATCAACTGATGTTAAATATTTAGTGTAATTTTTATTTAATTTTCGCAATAACCTTGACAACCGTACAGATATTTTCACATTGATGTCAACTGTTTCAATGTCGTAGTGGGTCGTTAAACTATGAGAATCCATCCATGTTTAATATTAAATTTTGTTAGAATTTACCACTACCCTATAGGCTACTCGAATGATGCTAGTCCAAAAGCAATATAAACGAGGAGGGCGATGGTAATCATCGTCGTAAGGACACAGAATTCTTAATTGCAGCAGTTTTTATTATTTTGTATTACGTCTCTTTAGTCCGAGTAAGTGAGGTGGTTTCCCGTGGCTTTTCTCACAAACAATTGTGGATGCGGAACTTGTAAGTCGCTACGCAGTGGCTTAAGGAAGATCCTTCTAAGAGTTCGTAAAAACCGGTCAATAACGGTAATAATGCTATGACTTTAATTCGTGTGCTGCTTAGACACCTTTAATTCGTGACTTTTTAGACACCATTAATTTGTTTACTGCCAATGCCATATAAATTGCATTTTCGTTCATTCGGTTGTATTAAACCTATAAAACGAGCACAGTGGAAAATTTTTAAATGTTATTGACTTCAACGGTCTTTGATGTAAAAAGATTTCGATAAAATCTAGGATCCAATCGGTTAATTGAATACGACATGTAATGAAATTAATTTTCGTACTGTTCAGTTCCAAATGAACGGCTGTGCCAGCCACTAAATGTCTTTGAAGTCTCATTTCTACACAAGGAGATAAATACAAAGGCCCCATCGACACATTTCAACTGCTTCTAATCTGAGCTTTATTATCGTCATAACTTTAAGTCGTATATATACCCACTCATGCAGCCGAAAGATGTCGCTAAAAACTGGAAACTATTTGCTAGCATGAGGTTTAGGATGATTGCCGTCCAAAGTCTAGATAAAGGAGGAGGGCGACGCTAGTCATCTTTGTTATGCTATAGCATTGGTTAAAACAGAGGTTTTCAAACTGTGGTCCGCGGACTAAGAGGGGTCCGCGAAGGATATGGCGGGGGTCCGCGAGGGCGTTCTGAAAACATTCATTAATGAGTAACACTGCATTATAACTGAAATTGTAAAAAAAACTTATATAGCGCCACTCAGATCAGCATTAACAGCCTGTGTTTTCACATTCATACACTAGGCCCATACTTATAAGCAAGCTTGTATTGTGGAAATAGTCTGCCTGTAATTTTGTTTAAATTTTAAGTGACAAATTTTACGCTTTAAATGCTTGGGTCCGCGAGTTATGCCTAGAAAAACATAAGGGGTCCATGGTCCAAAAAGTTTGAAAACCTGTGGGTTAAAAGACGGATGCGTGCACAGTCGCATCGTGCCATGAAGTAGGTCTATCTAAAGTTAAGTTGACATCAACAAAATGTCGCTAAAACACTACTAACAACTGCTACTTTCCCAAGTATCTAATATTAATTTATCGGAATAATTCGCTAAATATTTGGTGACACAAGGTCGACAATCACAGTTTTATTTTTACTATAAGAGTCATGAAATAAGGTGATATTAGTCTTTGTTTAAGACACCTTTAAATCTGGTTGACTAGATGCTATAAGTTACGTCTTTCCAAATTTCTTAGCTAATTCATGATATAACCCAGCGCTTCCCAAACTTTTCAGGAATTTATTTTCATGGTGACGGACCGCACGAATTTTCCCATTGCAGCAGGATCGGTGGCCAATTCATTAATTCTTTATTTCTTTTTATCGATAAAGTGGTTCCAAGAAGTTAAATTATTTTTTAATAGTAGCGTGGGTAAATAACTCAGTACTAACTATAAACTGAATACTTTACTAATCTGATATGAATCAAAAGTTGCAGTTTTTAAAAATTGATAAATATACATGCTGGTGCTGTTTATTAATATATTTATTATTTTTATTTTTGTTAACGCCCGAGGTAGGAAAAATCCCTCAGGCTTTAACTTCTATATAACAGAAGTGTCTTTAAGCTTGGAGAACGCCGTCCTCGTCTCAGGGGTGTGGTGTGGTAATTTTAATTGTTATAATTTTCAAATTTATAATACATTAAACAATATCAAATCTAAAAGCCGACGTGTTTATTTTCTATTGACGGAAGCATTGACCAGGTTATTGAAGACGAAAGAGATACGTCACATCTGGTTTCAAACTTTCAGTCAAAAACCGCAATGTTACTATCAAAATTTCTAGTAAGGCGAACAACAACTTCTATTTGACCTCTTAGAAATTCGTCGAATAACTATTTCTTCGTTAGTTTTCGTTTACAATAGCTGAAGTACATTTACCCCAGAAAAAATATTTTTAATTTATATTGAAAATATAGTTTTGATTGCAAGACAATTATTGTGTTTTTGAAGAAAGTTCGAAGCGAGACCCAAACGAGAAAAAGTCTTCTGTTTTTTTCCAGTTTCATGACTCACTTGGTGGACCGGCAACTAAGGGCTCGCGGACCGGCAGCGGTCTGCGGACCATAGTTTGGGAAGCACTGATCTAACCAGCTGTCATGGAGTTTAAAGTATAGGCATCCAGTGTGTGCCTACATTTGCCACGATAACATCTTGGAAAACGAACGGGTAAATGCACTCGCCAAGTTAACTATTAAGCGCATCACTGTTGGCGTGTCACCGAACTTAAGGTACAGTGAGCGCAAGCTATCTATTTTGACCACTTTCTGCGAAGGAAGGGGAATATAAAACACTGGAGCATTACAGAGAAACTGAATCATAGGTGGATCTCTCGGTCAAGAAATAGGATTAAGACCGTGGAAAGGTAATAACTATCTCCAGGCTCCGTTCCTTACACAAGACGTAAACATTAAGCGCAATGTTTAGACACCTTTAAAATAGTTGTACCCCATACTATATTATTCTCATTTTCGGTTAATTGATAATTACAAAGAAGAACGAAATCTGATTGTGGGCGGTACCAGTCCAAAGCCTGGGAAAAGGAAGGCGACATTAATCGTCTTCGTTATGTAATATACGAGACGATGATACAACCGATTTTTCTATATGGATCGGAATGTTGGACAATGCGAAAACAAGATGAGAGAAAATTCTCACAGCAGAAGTGAGCTGGCTGCGGAAGATCGCAACGATTTCAAGACTGCAGAAAATAAGAAACGATGACATAAGACAATCATCAGGCATCCATACAACTCTGTTAGACAAAGTCATTCAACGAAGTTTCCGATGGTTTGGACATGTAGAGAGAATGCCAGTTGACAGAATCCCACACAGAGCACTACATGCAAGATTCCAAGGAAAAGACACAAAGGCAGGCCAAGACTACACTGGATAGATAATATAAATGAGGACATAACATCACCTGGACAAACACTAAGGGGCAATGGACTTAATATAATATAATATAACAAAGGTTTTAAGTGGTTCAGAAGACGTGTAATCTGTGTCAGAACCACTGTAAATTAATCTCGAACGCTTAATAGCCCAATTTCCCTAGCTTCTTCTTAAAAGCTGTTATTGTGTCTACTGAGACAGTACTATCATCCAAACCATTCCACAAGTCTACAACTCTTGCACTGAAAAATTTCTGCCCTAAAGTTCCTTTTGGCTTCTTAAATAATTTATATCTGTGCCCCCGAGTTGCCTTGTTTGGTGCTAATTCAAAGAACCTCTCCCACTGCAGTGCTTACTTTCCAGTGATAATCTTATAAGCTTCAATTAGATCTCCTCTGCTCCTCCTTCTCTCCAATGTTGTTAGTCCACACTTCCTCAACCTTTCCTCATAGCTCAGATCCTTGTAGCCCCAAATCATTTTTGTAGCCCTTCTTTGCACTTTCTCCAGTTTTTCAATGTCCTGTTTTAGGTATGGATTCCATACCTGGATGCAGTATTCCAAATGTGGCCTAACCAGTGATTTGTACAACCTTATTATTGTATCTTTGTCTCTGGTGACTATTGTCCTTTTTATCATACCTAAAGTTGAATTAGCCTTTTTTGATGCTTCAGCACATTGCCTTGAAGGTTTTGCACTCTTGTGCATAATTACTCCCAAGTCCCTTTCCTCATCACTCACCTTCAATACTGTGCCCCCCATTTCATATGAAAAGTCGTTGTTTCTCTTCCCCATCTATTATAGTAGACCAAGGACACTGGAAATCATGTATTCGTACCCATCGTCGCCAAATGGCTGGCGTCAGGAACTGAAGATGATGATGAAATACATGGAATAAAACGTTCCAATTAGACACCTCTAACACGCTATAATTTGCAGCTATAAAATTTATGAAATACAAACCAACATGGTAGATTGGCATCGAGTTTGCGTTCTTATATACGTGTGAGTGAAAGCATAATAGACAACAATAATAATCAACATAATTAAAATAATCTACTATAATAGATTCAGGCCCGGATTAACCACGGCTCCAGTGGGTCAACAGACCTACATGTAGGCCTACTAAAGATTTCGCGAATAAGGGACCTACCATTAGCATGCTACCTTACATTTTTAACTAGTTTAACTATTATTTTAGATTTAAAATGTTACATCGTTGACATGTAATAACTGAAATATGTTTAAACACTCTAGTTTTACTGCAAACAAACAATGACATAGTCACTTGCAAACAGTCTACTACTACTAATGCTTCTACTACTACTACTACTACCACCACCACCCCGCTACAGCAACAACAAAAACAACTACAACTACTACTACCTGTACTTCAACCACTACTACTACTACTGTTGCTGCTGCCGCTACTACTACTACTACTACTACTACTACTACTACTACTACTACTACTACTACTACTACTACTACTACTACTACTACCACCACCACCCCGCTACAGCAACAACAAAAACAACTACAACTACTACTACCTGTACTTCAACCACTACTACTACTACTGTTGCTGCTGCCGCTACTACTACTACTACTACTACTACTACTACTACTACTACTACTACTACTACTACTACTACTACTACTACTACTACTACCACTACCACTACCACTACCACTACCACTACCACTACAACTACCACTACCACTACCACTACCACTACCACTACCACTACCACTACCACTACCACTGCCACTGCCACTACCACTAACACTACCACTACCACTACCACTACCACTACTACTACTACTACTACTACTACTACTACTACTACTACTACTACTACTACTACAACCACCAACACCACCACCACCACCGCCACCGCCACCGCCGCCGCCACCGCCACCACCACCACCACTAACCCTAACTCCACGAGACATCGATGTCTGGATAATCTCTCTTATATCACCAGTGCTCATGAATAAGGTTATGCCCTGCGCTTAATCTTTAGAGGAGCGCTTAAGAAATTTGAAGTTTACGATGACGACGACTACTACTACTACCACCACCACCACCACCACCACCCTACAACAACAGCAACTGCTACTACTACTACTACTACTACTACTACTACTACTACTACTACTACTACTACTACTACTACTACTACTACTACTACAACTACTACTACTACTACTACTACTACTACTGCTACTACTGCTACTACTACTACTACTACTACTACTACTACTACTACTACTACTACTACTACTACTACTACTACTACTACTACTACTACTACTACTACTCATTCATTCATTCATTCATTCATTCTGAAAATTTATATAGCGCTCCTTCAAGATACCTACTCAGGTGCGCTCCCAGCTCAGCCACGGCAGGAGATGTCGTTGAACACTACTACTACTACTACTACTACTACTACTGTAACTACCCGCTCATCGAAAGCTAAAGTATGGTCGACGTCAACTACCCTGACAGCCAGGAGATGTCGTTGAACACTAGAAACTACCTCGCAGCACTACTCGGGTAGTGCCATTCCACAGGCTGGAAAAGGAGGGCGACGTTTATCGTCTTTCTTTATGGAACAGGCAACTATTATAATATATAAGCAGTCGTTAACGGTCATGACAGCCACAGCAAGTCGTTGAAATGACTACAATTAAAAACGCTTCCATTCTCAAATGTTTAATATTATAAAATAATCGCATTCAATCAATAAATATTTCGTAATGTAACGTCGACGTCCACGGTTTTACAGAAGCTGTAAGCTGTGGGTAAACAATGCGACAATATTAGGTTACGCTTAAAGACCTTAAAATCATATTTTTCAGTGCTATATATTTTTTCGTAAGACGTTGCTACACAAATCTTAAACATAAGTTAATGCTTAGACACCTTTAAAACAGATTTAGCTGATGCCATATTAACCTATTTTTCGCTTAACTTCTAATTATATCGTTCAGTTAGATGTAATTAAACTGAAGATAAATAATAATAATAATGATAAGAATAATATTTATTCTTTAATTAAGCGCCTGCAAACGCACTGCGCTGTACATGTACATGTTATGCGATAAACCTTAACTACTAACAGAACAGACAGCCTGCAATACACGGCGCAAATTGCAGCCTACAAAGCATGTCTGCCTATGGGACTCGATCTCTGTACCTCTCGCACTCTACGCCAGAAGTTATCCAATGCGCTAGCACTTAAAAATTAAAAAAAATAGAATAAGAACCTAATGTCGTAATTATAATTGTATGTATTGTGCGTTTATATCTGAAGTTGTTTATATATTTCTTGTGCGTGGCAATTGTTGAGGTATATTTTTTCATTTGCATCAAACTATTTTATCGTTATTTGTGTCATTGAGAATGTTTCATATATTGCTTTAAATGATGGGACATTAGTGACATTGTACCGCTTTGTTTTGACACCTTAAAATGGGTCTTCGGACGACATAAGTATCTCGTTTTCTGTAAATTGTTTTTCTGAATTGTCGTCAACGGCCACTGATTCATTCATTCGTTCATTCGTTCATTCATTTCAATAATTTATATAGCGCCTCTTCCAGAAACCTAATCATAGGTGCTCCCAGTCCAGCCACGGTTAAAAAGAGAAGACTTCAGGATGCGATAGAAATTAGGTGAACTGGCTAGTGGAAATAAATGCAAAGAAGGTGGGAGCCCATTCCCACGTTAAACTTTTAAATAGTAATAAAAGATTCCTTATTGAACATGAATTCTAGTTGAAAACCCTATGCTAATGTGGGTACTAAGCATTTTCTATCATATCGACGAAAACGGCCTTTCATATCACAAGATAACGTTACACTCGTCCTCCATCCTACTCCTCCTTTATACTCCACACACGGCACAAGGAACAGAAAGACAGAAAGAGAGACAGATAGAGAGACAGAGTAACAGACAGACAGACAGACAGACAGACAGACAGACAGACAGACAGACAGACAGACAGACAGACAGACAGATAGATTTGTAAATTCAGGCAAGAGTGTCTTATTGTCAGAACCCTGTTTTTGACTGAGTCAGATGTCATTCAACACACGGGATTTTACAATTGAAAGCGCAAATTAGACACCTGTAAAACGCTTAGACTTTAAACTATATATATCTATTATCATGAACTGCATAGAATTATCCTGGTTTTTTTGTATCAACACCCAGGTGGTTCACAGCGAGAACTTTCTTTAAAAAATCCTTTTGACTTGGTAAACACTTAGAATCCAATCATCATCATCATCATCAACCGTGGGCTCAACGCCCGTAGGTGTCCGATGCCGTATTTCACTGTGTGTTTCCACTGTAGTCTCTCCATTGCGGTGTGGCTCAGCTCCTGCAGCGATGTTCTACACCATTCGGTGATATCGTTGAGTCATTCTTTATGGGGTCGTCCACTTTGGTTTGTACCATCCATCATTCCGAACACTAATGTCTCGATCTTCCTATCATTACTCGTTCTGCATATGTGGCCAAACAATTCCAGCTTCCTCTTAATTATCTTCTGTATCATGTTCTCTTTGAGATGTATACGTCTATAGAGTTCTGCATTGCTGACTTTTTGTGTCCATCTTATTCTCATAATCTTCCTATAACATTTTCTCTCAAAGGCCAGTATCCTTCCTTAAATGTCTTTCGTTATTACCCAGGCCTCGCATCCATTTAACATGCTACTGAAAACGCATGTTTTCTCCAAGACCCTCAGTTTTGTCTTTAGCTTTATGGCTTTGCTTTTCCAGATCTTTTCCATGGCTTTTAGTGCTGCTAACGCCTTTGCAACTCTTTCCTACCGTCCAAATCATACGCCATATTACTCCCAATGTAGGCCTATGTAAACTTTTCAACATTTTCTAACTGAATTCCGTCTACGACTATCTTGTTTGCTAAATTCTTTTCGCCAAAAACCGATGTTTTGTTTTCATCGAAATTCATGGTAAGGCCATATCTCTTTCTAGAATCTAATCGGTTAGTTGAATATATGATGTTATAAAATTAATTTTCGCACTGTTCAGTTCGAAATGAACAGCTGTGCCAGCCACAAACTGTTGTTGAAGTCTGAATACTACACGATGAAATAGAAAGCTCCCATTCGACGCATTTCACCCCGCTTCTATTCTGAGCTAAATGTTATTCATAACTTTAAATCGTAGAATGCTAACTCATTGCCCTGGCAGCCGAAAGATGTCGCCAAACATCTACGGGGGCGGGGGAGGCGTAGAGTAATGGATAACACACTGGCGTGAAGAGCAGTAGGTACCAAGATCGAATCCCATAGACCCCGTAAGGTTTATTCAGCCTTCCACTCGCTAGGTGGCGGCGGTGATTAAATGAATAGTAGGCCGTGAATGGCGCCCTGTTGACTGCCGTATAAGCAGTCATATTCGACTCCTGCAAAACTGTTATCATGTGCTTCTACTGTATACATGTATGTAAGGCGCCCTGCGTGGCTGTCGTTCTACTATATGTATGTTCACTGTAGAGCCCAGTGCGGTTAGCAGGCGCTTAAATAAAGAAAAAATTATTATTACTATTATTATTATTATTATTATTATTATTATTATTATTATTATTATTATTATTATTATTATTATTATTATTATTATTATTATTATTATTATCATCATTATTATTATTATCAGTGCTTTTTTCAACCGGAACGCGCCGGAACTGCGTTCCGGCACCTTTTTTTCAGCTACTAAAAATAATTTATTTATTTTAATAATAAAAGCAATAATTTAGTTATTTTAAACGTAATTTCAGTGTTTTGAACTGTTTTAAGTGTTTTTTGAGACCCACCCAACCCCCAATCCCGTTTTTCTCGGGATTTTAACCCGCCCATAATTGTTCCGTTCCGGAATCTATTTTTCGGTTCAGGAACCTTTATTCCCAGAAAAAACAGCACTGGTTATTATTATTATTATTATTATTATTATTATTATTATTATTATTATTATTATTATTATTATTATTATTATTATTCGACAAGTTCTGGCCGCATGAAAGTTCCTATGAAGGCAACAGCATTGAAGCGTTGTATGGTGATTGACAACCGCTGGAGTAGATAACAAGTCTCCCTAGGGTCTCCGGTGATTAAAGCTAAGTATCTCCCCAAGTCTTTTATAAGGGCCATTCCGTCGTCATTGATAGGGCCTAAGGTCTCGAAAGCCAGAGGGACAAAAAAGTGGTCTGCGCGGATCTGGCTGTATTTGTTGTTCTTTCTCGTGGCCGCTAGTTCCGCTGCTGCTCCTGATGTCGCGGACGTTGCATGTAGGTAAGAGGGCGCCACAGTGTCAGTTACGGTGACGTCCCATACAAGACTTCGGCCTCTGCGCCATGGTATCAGCGTAAGTCCGTCCGGTCGTCTCCCGTCCGTCCTCGACAGTCCAGGTGGTTCCTTGATATTAGGGACGCCCGCTCGTGATAGGCCTCGGCTTATCAAATCATTCAAAGCTGCATGTCTGGCGATTCTGCCAGGTCCTAGGTTGCATGACATCCCGTGCGACCCGTCCGCCGTCACCATTGCTCCACAGGGACATGCGTGCGGTTCGCATATATTCGTCCCCAGTCTGAGGTCTACTGCAATTCTTACCGCCTCGTCATTCAATCGCAGCCCGCATGATGACATCGGTAGTGCGAACAGCCAGTCGCTGGCGTGTGGTGCTGAGGTTGCTTTGAATCTTGCTTGGTGGTAAGCGTCGACCAGAGAGGCGTCCAATGAGTCCACCACTCTCTTCACGAGAGGACCATCCCAATATGATTGTCTGTATGCTGCGTAATTATCTGAATGTGTGATTATTATTATTATTATTATTATTATTATTATTATTATTATTATTATTATTATTATTATTATTATTATTATCATTATTATTATTATCAGTGCTTTTTTCAACCGGAACGCGCCGGAACGGCGTTCCGGCACCTTTTTTCAGCTACTAAAAATAATTTATTTATTTTAATAATAAAAGCAATAATTTAGTTATTTTAAACGTAATTTCAGTGTTTTGAACTGTTTTAAGTGTTTTTTGAGACCCACCCAACCCCTAATCCCGTTTTTCTCGGGATTTTAACCCGCCCATAATTGTTCCGTTCCGGAATCTATTTTTCGGTTCCGGAACCTTTATTCCCAGAAAAAACAGCACTGATTATTATTATTATTATTATTATTATTATTATTATTATTATTATTATTATTATTATTATTATTATTATTATTATTATTATTATTGTTATTATTATTATTAACACTAGAAACTACTTCGGAGCAGGAAATGTTGGATAAGGCCAGACCAAATTTGGATTTAAAAAGGGGAGGGCGACCCTAAAAGTCTGTGTTAAGCAACAGCGTTTCTAAACAAACGGATAGAAACACAGTCGTATTCTGTACCATGAAGTAGGTCTTTCTCAAGTTCAGTTGACTTCAACGGACATGGCATCCGCAAGATGTCGCTGAAACGTTATTTTAAAACGTCCATTCTCAACTATCATTCACTAAATATTTGGTGACACAAGGTGGATATCCACTGTTTTATAATAACTTTAAGATGCCGTGAAACAGGCGATATTCGGTTTTAGACACCCTTAAATCAGGCGCTCTAGATTCTACAAGTTCTCAGTCTTTCAAAATGTCCTTAACTTCAACATAGATTTCGATAAGTCAGTGATAAGGAAAGGTCGACGTTAAGGTCCCGTCAGCCACAAGATGTCGTTAAACAATCGAAATTACAAGTCCTTAGCTAGTTCCAAATTTAATTATTTGTAATGACGTGTACAGTGTAGACCTCCAAGCTATGGATTTTTTGGGCGGCCCCTACCCGCCCGCGTGGGCATCGAGGGAAACGAAGGGACAGTCACTCTCGCCAATTCAGCATTTATCTGCGCCACCGTGGAAATGTCACTGATCTTTGAGTAGGGCGTATACAGTGAAGCGAAAACTAGCTATTTTGACCACTTTCTGCGAAATGGTAGTAAGAAGGGAAATATTCAAACACGGAAGCGTCATTCCTAGAAATTGAACAACACGTGGGTCTCTCGGTAAAGAATAAGGATAAACACCGTCAAAAGTAAGTAGCTATCTTGAGGCTCCGTTTCGACGACTGCCTACTTGACGAGGAACTCCACCGCTGGTGTAGGCACGTTAGTGTAAATTGCGACACCTGTAAAGTCCAGGAAATTGTGCTACATTTCCTGATTCAGTGCACTAACCAGACGACCCTGAAGAAGAGACTCCGAGATTAATGTTTCCGTCAAAAAATGATCTACAGCATTCGTACAAGTCTAACACAACCGAACTGTTTTGACAACAGTTCGGTTGTTACAACCCGTAATCTCAAACCCGTTTTTTGGTTTAAAAAAAGACCTTATAGAAACCTAACATGGATCTCGAAACGAGTATTGCATGAAGATTAATCATTCTGATCTGTAAGAAAATTAATAGCTTTTATATTCAAGATCCTTTGTTCAGCAAAGCCCATCGTCATTGTTACGAACGGGTCTTTGTATAAATATATTTTAATAGTGACAACTGCTAAATATTATGTAGATTCAGGATTTCAACGTCAACAGCTCTGGCAGTCACAAGATGTCAGACTGCTCGATACACATTTAGACACCTTTAAAACTGCATCACAAATGATTATATATAAGGCGCTAACTTTAAATAATTGTCTCCCAGCTTCAAAAGCTCGAATACTATCGACGTCAACAATCAACAATATACCATAACATGTTAAAGATAATTTATCAAAAAAATACAACATGCACGTTGCACATAGATGCATACACACATACATACATACGCACATATATAAACATATATAAATACATGCAGGCACACATACATGCATATATATATACACACATCTTTATATAAATAAATACACGCACACATCCATCCATCCATCCATCCATCCATCCTACAACTACTGCTGCTGCTGCTGCTGCTGCTGCTGCTGCTGCTGCTGCTGCTGCTGCTGCTGCTACTACTACTACTACTACTACTACTACAAGGCCCACAATTGCAACTGCCGACTCATTGAAAGCTAATGCATGGTCGACAGCCATTAGATGTAGTTAAACACTGGAAACTACTTCGTAGAAGGAGTTTTCCGGTGGTGCCAGTCCAAAGCTTGGGAAAGGGAGGGCAACCTTAAACGTTTTCGTTATTTAACAATTACTACGGGACAACTACATGAACAATCGTAAGGTCGCGGCGTGTTGAATCTAAAGTTTAGTCGAATTCAAAGGCTATGGCAACCATAATAAATAGTTAAAATAACCACGCTTCCCTTCACAAATATCTACTACTAATTAATCGATTTCAGTCGCTAAATAGTTTCCTAACATAACGTCGACGTCCACGATTTGACAGAAGCTGTAAGATGTTAAGCACCATTATAATTTTACGCTTAGATACCTTTGAAACCACAGTATCACAATGATTATAAATAATTTTCCCACTCAGTCGCAAGATGTCGTTACACAAAGCGAACAGGAATTAATCAATCATTAGACACCTTTAAAACAGCTTTCCCGATGCTATATACTTCGCCTCTTACATAAACGTTTATACTGAGTCAGTAATTTAAGAGAGTCGTTTAACAGCAACCACCAAATAACAGTTGGCAAATTCCACTACTGCCTTTACCAGGTGGTGCCAGTCCGAAGCCCAGAAAAAAGAAGAGGTACACATGAATCACCTTTCTTATGACACAGAGTCGTTAAACAGTAACTAAGGAACCTCAAATTCCGCTGTCGTCCGGTGGTGCCAGTCCGTAGCCTGCAAAAAGCAGAAGGGCGCCGTTAATTACATTTGTAATGACACAACGTCGTTAAACGAGACCATCTACCAATGGTGACCAGAGGAGGTTTGTATTTCTAAGGTTAAGTGAGGTCAAGGTCAGAGGCCCTGGCAGCAACACATGATGTGAACAATAGAATCTGTGTTTTCTGATTGATGTACAAAGTGGGCTCAGCTAATAGATCACATTTAACCCTATTTTAGTTTTAGACTCTACATCGAGCCCAGTTCTCTCTCTCTCTAAAGCCATTCACTCTGAAGAATGTTTGCCCGCAAACCCACTCCCCTTCCCACACAGACATACACAGACACACAGATACACAGACCCGCAGACAGACAGACAGACCGACAGATAGGTATGAAGATAGATAGATAGATAGAAAGATAGACATACATACAGACAGACAGACAGACATACATACAGACAAACAGACAGACAAACATATAGATAGATAGATGGATGGATGGATGGATGGATGGATGGATGGATGGATGGATGGATGGATGGATGGATGGATGGATGGATGGATGGATGGATGGATGGATGGATGGATGGATGGATGGATGGATGGATGGATGGATGGATGGATGGATGGATGGATGGATAGATAGATAGATAGATAGATAGATAGATAGATAGATAGATAGATAGATAGATAGATAGATAGATAGATAGATAGATAGACTGATAGATTGTTTGGCAAAGAAACAGATAGACAGACAGATAGAGGGATTGATAGATTCGTGTTGTCTGAACTGTGTTCTTGATAAAGTGAGTTAATCATTCAACACACATACAGTGTGTTGATGCAGCAGAAAGTTCAACTTAGACACCTTTAAAAAGCGTGTACTTTAAGGTCTTTATAAGAGTATCTTGGCTGCTAACGTGTTTCAACCCTCGGGCTACCAAGGGGGGTGGTTACCACCCCTTACGTTTTTCTGCAAAAAAATTTGTTAACACATGGAATATAATTTTGACATTTTAGGTAGCTGTAGGGGGTCCATTTGCACACATTTTGAGGTAAAAGTCGTGATGATATCCCACACCATAAAAAAGTTATACCCGATATAGCCTAGGTACCACTTTTGGAATCAGGAATTTCTCTCGTCAGCTGTTAGCTGTTGTCGACTATAAAGGTATTCATTATTCTTTCTGGAAGAGAAACAACTATGCCATTCTTTAGAGGGAATGTAGGGCTATATTTGCTTGCTTAGTTATTTGTCTTTTGAAAACCGGAAGTGATCATAATAAATAATAATACCCTTTTTCAGTGTGAAAATCACTGATGCAACATCACAACGTAAACCGATATGGTTGGGTATGGGGAAGGGCTATAAACAGTTGAAGCAGAATGCTAACAGAGTAAAGCAGTGCTGTGAAGTGTTCAAGAAGCCGGTTTGCAGGAAGCATTCGCACAAAACAATGAAAGTAACTTGCAATAACTGAAAGGCCCACTGACGTATTTGACTGCCGGGAAAAATTACATAATTTCTTGTTTCATGTTGATATAGCTGCACGCCTTTAGGTTTTGCCTGTAACTAAAACAAACTTTGGAATAGTTTGTATTGTTGAAAATTAAGCCTCATTATATTTAGAATTTTCTTGGATACATAGTTCATTTTCAAAACCCACATCATTTATATTTTTTATCTAAAAAGTACAAATTGTGTGGGATAATATCAGATATCGTTAAATGGACCGGTGCCTTTGTTAAAAACTATATAATTTCGAGATACATTCATATATTTTACAACTAAATAAACCATTCTTTTCAGAAATGAATGCTGAATCAAATGCTATATTACATGATATGATATTTGAAACCAAACACGAAATTCCGATGTCGCAAAAAACCTTGGTAGCCTGAGGGTTAAGAACCATACGGTTAATGACATCTTCTACCAATTAAACACATTTGAAACGTTTTGACATTAAGTTGAATATTCAATTTAAGTTATATGTTATTTAATTTATATCCAATATCGGCGCATCAAGGTAAACTCCGCCAAAACCCTAATTGTGGTAGTGACAGTCACGAGCCTTGAAAAAGGAGCAGGGCGACGATAATCGTCTTTGTTATAACACAGTTTCGTTAGACACCAACCAGCCAACGAAACATTAAGGCAAATACTTGAACTGCCGTACGAACTTTGAGAACTGTTCAAACTAATTGCTGCTGACGTCAGCGGTTTTTGATATCGTTGAACTCTGTTGGATTATGTAAAAGCAAAAGAAAGAAGAGATTAAAGAGGAAAGAATATAAATGCAACAGAGAGGATCGAAAAAATAACATAGCTACTGTACAGATTTTCACATCGATGTCACTTGCTTTAATATGCCGCATGACGTCTTTAAATTAATGAAATCCATCCATGTTCAATGGTTGTTAGAATTGGCCATTACCCTATGCTCGAATGATGCCAGTCCCAAACACTATAAACGAGGAGGGCGACGGTAATCATCGTCGTACTGACACAGAATCCTTAATTGTATCAGCTTTCTTATTTTGTAACGTCGTGTTATTCCCTTTAAGGATTCCGTAAAAACCCGTCAATAACGCTAAAAATACTATGCCTTTAATTAAAAACAGTCGTAGATTGTACCCGGAAGTAGGTAAATCTAACGTTAAGTCAACATCAACGGGCATAGCAGCCACAAGATGTCGCTAAAAACACTACTAAAAACGACTACTTTCCCAAGTAAAGAATATTAATTTATCCGGTTTCTCGCTATATATTTGGTGACGCAAGGTCGACACCCATAGTTTTATTTTAACTATAACTGTCATGAACAAGAAGTTATTAATGCACTGGGAGCGCTTCTGAATGGCCCTCCCGCTAGAAGCGCTTTATAAATAACCGAATACAATACAATACAATATTAGGCTATATTTAAGACACCTTTAAATCAGGTGCTACAGATGCTATAAGTTATTAGTCTTTCAAACGAACAGAGCAGAATTTAGCTCCGGGACTGCTCGTAATCTGGCAGTGCCAGTCCGAAGCCTGGATAAAGGTTGAGGGCGACGCTAATGATCTTTGTTATCACGCAGTGTCGTTAAACTGAAACTATGCTGCTATACGTACGGAGGAAACTGAAAATCAAGCGAGTTGTCACGAAGTTAAAAGTCTAGGCTGCGGTCTGTGGCTACATTAATTTTGTCAAGGTACACGCGCATCTGGACAACGAGGGAAAGAAACGGGCAGATGCCTTCGCCAAGCCAGCGCTTAACCGCACCACTAAAGCGGGGAGATGGTTCAATCAATCAATCAATCAATCAATCAATCAATCAATCAATCAATCAATCAATCAATCCTTTTATTGAAGCCATTTGAAGTACAAGGAAAAAATACAACATAAAAGTTTGAACTTTGGCAACAAGAGGAGACCCAAAAGGGATCTTGATCCCGCTTAGCAGGGCCACCTAGTTAACATTTATCGTAATACAAGTAAATGGCAGTACAATCAATACTTTTAACGGTAACATCGATCAAGTTATATGATCAGCAGGTAAAAGAAACAATGATAGAACTCTTAACTAAAGAACTTAACTATCAGTACACATGGATTCCAACTAAGGTATACAGATCAATTTTCATTAGTTAAAAGAGATGAAAAAAAACAACAGTACCTGTGCAAATAAACACATAGGCCTGGGCCTAATGCAGTCATGTGAGTGCATCCAAGAGATAGAGTTTCAGTTTTTGTTTAAATTGACACATAGTAGGTAAACCAGTAACTTCAATAGGCAATGAATTCCAGAATACAACATAAAAGTTTGAACTTTGGCAACAAGAGGAGACCCAAAAGGGATCTTGATCCCGCTTAGCAGGGCCACCTAGTTAACATTTATCGTAATACAAGTAAATGGCAGTACAATCAATACCGGTACTTTTAACGGTAACATCGATCAAGTTATATGATCAGCAGGTAAAAGAAACAATGATAGAGCTCTTAACTAAAGAACTTAACTTAATGGTTGAATGGTAACACGCGGGCACGAAGATCAGAAGAACGCGGGTTCGGTATCTGCTAGCCCCACAAGGTCAACTCAGCCTTCATTTCCTAGGTGGCGATTGTAAAATGAGCAGTAGTGCAGATGGGTACCTCGCATGGCTGCCGTACAGTTAAATTCGATTCCTGTTAAACTTGTTATCGTCTGTAACTACTGTATCATTTAATCTTACTGCGTACATGTCAGTTACACAAGGCGTAAACATTAAGCTCAATGTTTAGACACCTTTAAAATAGATGTACCAAGTGCAATATTAACCTCATTTCGCTTAGTTTTCGCTGAATCGCTCATTGCACTAATATCACTAATACCATATCATGTACATGTAAAGCAATATATCTAATGTTGTATCATCAAACAACATAATAACCTATGTACGTCTGTCTGTCCCGTAACAAACACTATTGTGACGTCACTATACTGCCGCCTTGGCGACGGCTGTCTTGACGACCGCGGGCATGACGACGGCGTTTAGAGCATTTTAACCAAAGTCATAATTACACCGTGATTTTTCACGGGTTACAGCTAGTAAACAATATTAGATATATTGCTTTAACTGATATGGCATTAGTGATATTAGTGCAATGATATTAGTGATATTAGTGCAATGAACAATGATTGCACATATTGATAAAATGTTTTGACGAAATGCTGTTTAAAATTGCATCATTATATTTTGTCAATATGTGTATCATAAGCAATTTTACATATATTGCTTTAAATGATGTGACAGTAGTGATATTGTACGGCTCTGTTTGACACCTTTAAATGGTGTCATTCGGACGCTATAATTATCTTGTTTTCTGTAAACTGCAGTTGTGAATAATATTGTCGTCAACGGCCATTGATGTCAAAAGACGACGTTAAACCTTGGATTGAGAAAAATAATAATTGCTCATTGCAAGCCAATCCTATTGTGGAATCTTTTTTCTGTCCTATCGACATCAACGGCCTATGATGCCAAAAGATCTGCTTAAACTATTGTTTACCTCGTAAACTCGAGTTGCAATAAAAAGTAATCAAAATTACTTTTCTCTTACATAAAGGTCGACATCAACGTTCTCTGAGTCAACAAGATGTCACCATAATACTGGAAACTGACCATAGTTCCACGGTCGCCTGTGGAGCCACGAGATGTTACACAAAGCAATAAATTTAAGTTCCTTTTAGACAACTTCTAAGCAACTTACTAAGCGACATATTAACATCAGTTTCGCCTAATCACTAATATAAAAACCATTTAAAACAATCATTTAAAATAGTGGAGAATAAATGTGGGTAAGATGTCGTTAATTTACCGTGGGAACATATCCAATGCTATGGTGACAACTGTACGAAATGCGATTGAGTTCATTTTAATTTCTAGGAAGATAATAATAATAATAATAATAATAATAATAATAATAATAATAATAATAATAATAATAATAATAATAATAATAATAATAATAATAATAATAATAATAATAATAATAATAATAATAATAATAATTATTATTATTATTATTATTATTATTATTCTTTAATTAAGCGCCTGCAAACGCACTGCGCTGTACATATACATGTTATGCGATAAATCTTAACTACTAACAGAACAGACAGCCTGCAATACACGGCGCAAAATGCAGCCTACAAAGCATGTCCGCCTATGGGACTCGATCTCTGTACCTCTCGCACTCTACGCCAGATGTTATCCAATGCGCTATCGGGCCCCCAAATAATAATTGGCTTAAAGTTGTAGATTCTTGCTCAGCAACGTCCATCATCTTTGTTACGGACGCGTCTTTAAATTAATATATAATAATAATTACAACTGCAGAATATGTAGTCTATATGTAGATGCAAGATTTGGACGTGATCGGCCTGGCAATCACAAAATGCAAGACTGCGTAAATTACGGTTACAGTGTCTTCACTGACAAAGAGAAATATTTCAAGCGCTTGCGGAGGTGGACAGAAGCTTTCCGGTGGTGCTAGTGCAAAGCCTGGTAAAAGGAGGGTGATGTTAGTCGTCTCCCTTATGTAACAACGTCGTTAGACAACTACATTAACAATCGTAGGGCAGCAGCGTGCTGAATCTAAAGTTGAGTCGAAGTCAACGGCTATGGTAGCCTTAATTAATAAGTCGTTAAAATGACTGCAATTAAAAACGCTTCCATTCTCAAATATCTACTGCAAATTAATTGATTTCAGTCGCATAATGCTTCGTGACATAACGTCGACGTCCACAATTTACAGTATCCATCTAGTGTTGTTACATAATGGGATAATTAGGTGACACGTAGACACCTTTAAATCACATTTTCTAAATGATATATCTAATTCTTTTCGCGTGGGCGATAAATAATTTCCTCGTCCAGCCAGTAAGATGGCGTTACAAAAGGCGTAACCATTATGCAATCCTTAGACACCTTTCAACCATCGTTTCCCGATACTATATTGACCTCACTTTCGCATAATTTTTAATTTCACTTTACTTATTCTGCTTTGAAATCGTATGATATACTGAACACTAAACATTGTCCTATCGATACCAACGGCCAATGATGCCATACGATCTCGTTAAAACAATTGCTTACCTTCTAATCTGAGGGATGTCCTCCACTGGCTCCCCTACCCACAGCGCATCACTTACCGAATCTCTGCCTTGGTCCGGCGATGCTTTGAAGGTTTGGCCCCTCCATACCTGCGGGAGCTCTGCTGTCCCACCTCATGCTCGCAGCGCCGTTGCTCTCTCCGCTCAGCTGCGCAAGCTGAACATATTGTTCCCCGCGCGCGGACAACCATACGGCAGCGCCGTGCCTTCTCTGTGGCTGCCCCCTGACCTGGAATGGGCTCCCAACCAAGCTCCGACAATTACCGATTGGTCATTTCACCCTGTTTCTTACTGTCCTCAAAACTGCGTTATTTGATCGTGGTTGGGCTGGGAGTGCTCCTGAGTAGGCAATCTTGAAGGGGCGCTATATAAAACTACTTTAATAATAATAATAATAATAATAATAATAATAATAATAATAATAATAATAATAATAATAATAATAATAATAATAATAATAATAATAATAATAATAATAATAATAATAATCTCTAGTTTCAATACTAAGTAATAAAATTACTTTTATGTTACATAAAATTCGACAACAACGGTCCCTGAGGCCATAAGATGTCGCCAAAATACCGTAAACTGATTACAGTATCGCTGGCAACGTATCTAAGGGGAGGTCGCACACGGAGCCATACGATGTTACACAGAGCAATAAATTCAGGTTCGTTTTAGACATATTTCAAAAAACTTTTCTAAATGACATATTGACCTTAATTTCGTTTAATCACTAACCTAAAAAAACAATCATTTAAAACAATCATTAAAGATAGTGGAGAATAAATGTTGATAAGGAAAGGTCGACGGCAGCGGGGTTGGCAGCCACTAGATGTCGTCAAATAATGAAAACTACTGCTCTCGCTTGTTCTTGGGATCATATATGCAATGCGACGGTAAAAACTGTACAAACTGAGACTGAGTTGAACACGTTTGAAAGATTTCATTCTAAGTTATGATTTATCAATCGTTCCGGATGTTTTCTTTTCGTTATGGGGAGGTCAAGGTCAATGTCAACGCCAGCCAAAGATGTCGCTAAACGCTGGACAGCAATACTTTCGTGCGCTTTAAACACCTTTATTTCGCTTATCAATATTATATATATTTCGCGTCTTCTATGCACGTTTATCCTCGTTCGGTCACGTGAGTGAGTAGTGAAACAGCAAACAACAAACGATTGTCAGCAAACTTCACTGCTACCGTTTCCAGGTGGTGCCAGTGCGAAGCCGGGAAAAAGGAGGAGGGCGACGTTAACCATATTTGTAATGACACGACGTCGTTATACGAAACTATCTACCAATGGAAGGCAGTGGGGTCTCGTATCCCTAAGGTCAAGTAAGGTCAAGGGCAGTGGCCCTGCCAGCAACACATGAGGTGAACATCAAAATCTAAGAGATTGTGTTTGGGGCTGTGGATTGTTGTCGATGATATGCAAAGCGGGGTAAGCTTAAAGATCATATTTAACCATTCTGAGATTTTTACTTTACATCGAGCCCCGTTCTCTCTGCAAACCTTTTCACTCTAAACAATGGTCGCCCACAAACCAACCCACCCTCTCACACATCCACACACATCCACACATGCACATACAAAAAAAGATATAGATAGATAGATAAATAGAAAAATGGATGGATAGATAGATAGATAGATTAATAGATAGATAGATAGATAGATAGATAGATAGATAGATAGATAGATAGACAGACAGACGGACGGACGGACGGGCGGACGGACGGACGGACGGACGGACGGACGGACGGACGGACGGACGGACGGACGGACAGACAGACAGACAGATAGATAGATATATTCGTAAGTTCAGACAAGAGAACCTGTATTATGCCATACGAACAGTGAGAACTGTTGAAGCTAATTTCTGCTGACGTCAGCGGACTTTGATGTCGTTAAACTCAGGAGCCATCCTTCTGTTGGATGATGTGAGGGCAAAAGAAAGAAGGAATAAAAGAGGAAGAATATAAAAGAAGAAATTAGATAGTGAAAAACACGAAAAAATAATATATGATTTACTCCGAAGAAGAAATACCAACATAAATAAAAATAAAACAAAGAAAAGGAACAAAAGAAGGAAACTATGAGAAAGAGGAAAAAGAGAAAGAGGAAAATTAAAAACTATCAATTTCAGTTATCTTTGTATATAAACTACTAAAATAAATACCACCGAGCATCGCACAGTTACATAAGGAGATTACCATCTGGATTACCATATTGATTACCATCTGGATTGCGAAAAAATATACAAAACACAAAATAAAATATTAAATTGTAGTCAACGGTCTTTGATACCATGCGATGACGCTAAACCATGGAGCTGATCTGACTAATCATTAATAACTTTGAGATTCAGTTTAGACACCTTTTTATGCTATTTTCTCGAAGCTACATATATTGGATCCAAATTATCAGGTGCATCTACTGCCCAGACGCTGGGAAGCGTTTTGTCAACGATAGTTCAGAACCGTCTACAAACAACACAACCTTAACTACAAAGCATCCAAAATTCCAAATACAAGCTGAGTTGCAATCTGTCGCCACGATATAGTTAGGCTACATTCATGACAACTCACTTTCAAGAACGTCTTGTTCAGCAAAGCCTATCGTCCTTGTTACGAACGGGTCTTTAGATGAATATGTTTTAATAACGACAACTGCTAAATATATGTAGATGCAGGAATTGACGTCAACGGGCCAGCAGTCACAAGATGCAAGACTGCGGAATATACGTTTAGACACCTTTAAAACTGGATTTTACAAAGTTATATGTAATGCGTTTAAATAAAAGAATTGTCTCGTTTCTTAACACAATTGACGTCAACGATATTTAATTCCAGAACATATTAGAGATTATGATTAAAAAAACATACACATACATGCATACACACATGATACATGCATACGCACATTTCTTATGTGCGTATGTATGTGTACATAAGTACATAAGTACATACAGTCATACGTGCATGCATTATATACATCTTTATATAAATACATACAGGCATATATCTATCCTTACACCCATCCATCCATATATATATATATACATACATGCGTGCATACACTTAACACAGATGCTGGATACACGCCATCATTAATCGTTTGCTTACTTCGCTACTGCCTGTACCCTGTTAGTGCCAGTCCTAAGCCTGGGTGAAGGAGGAGGGCGATGATACACATCTTCGTTGTGCAACAGCATCGTTAAACAACAACTAACCAAATTTCAGTCTTTCGCATAGATATCATGTATCTGCCAGCGATAAAATGTCGGTAATCTCAGGAGAATCTGCACGACATTCCAGCAACAATTAGACACCTTTAAAACACTTCTATATTGACCTATATAATCCAATTGCGCTGAACCTAGACAGTGAGATGTCGTTTCTTTCTGGGTGCATCCATAGATTGAGCGTGTTGTCATTCAAAAATGATTGGCATGTCAAAATAAATATTTTTTTGAACCTCTATAAGTAATTTCGGGAACGAACAAGAACGATTGTCTAGGTAATGGTGTGGTGTTGACCACTAAGTTTAAATCGATGATTGCTTCTAAATGGATTGAACTTTCTATGCCGCACTGCACAGCATCCTTAAAATGAAACTACAAATCCTACTACTGCTACTACCACTAGACCTACTACTATTACTACTACCACTATTACTACAACCACTATTACTACAACTACAAATACTAGTATTACTAGAACTACGACCACCCCACTACTACTACTACTTCTAGCTCTACTACTATTACTACAACAACTACAACTACCATCACCATCACCACTACTACCATTAGGCCTAGTATTGTAACTGCCGGCTCATTGAAAGCTAAGGTATGGTCGACAGCCATAAGAGGTCCTTTAACACTGGAAACTGCTTCGTAGCAGGAGGTTTCAAGTGGTGCCAGTACAGAACCTGGAACAAAGAGAAGGGCGACGCTAATGATTGTTATAAAACAGTGCCCTGAAACTGAAACTACTACTAATATTAATAATAATTAATTTGATCGAAACTGGCTTAATAACTAATTTGATAATATGAGCTGTTATATAATGTGTACGTCAACAGCCTTTGTTGCTATGGGATGGCGTCAAAATCTGGACCCATCCAACTAATTTGATTGTATTTTCAGTATGAGAATTCTAGAAAAAAGACTGGAAGACTCTAATGAGTTTGATCCAAGTGGAGTTGAATATTTTATCCCTATTTGCAAACTGAGGAAATTCACAAATGCAAAAACAGCTTAAACTCCTTAAAATGATCACATCACGAAATTTATTAGTATACAATTCAAATGGTCACAAGTCTCACAATAAATCAGAGAATTATCCAACTTTAGTAGTAGCCCACAAAGTGAATTGTGAAAGAAAATTCAGAGATATATGAACAACATAACCACACTAGCACAACTGAGAGGGTTGGAAACGACCCCCTGGGGTGTTCAATGAAGTCTTAACTGTGTGGGTTCTAAGAAAGACTATGGGGTTGAACTTCCAACCCCAGACAATTCTCACAGTGTGCAATCTCGCCGTGTGTATTTTGATAGTGTATCACATGGTGAAAACTGTACAATTTCTATCCGTTGACGTCACCATTTTCTAATTATCCTATTAACCGCATTTTCGCTTAATTACTTAAAAACAATGCTGAAAAGCATTAAAATATAGTTGAGAATAAATGTAGGTATGGTAAGGTCGACATCAACGGCCTTGGCAGCCATAAGATGTCGCTAACAATGGAATTACTGATATTGCTAGCTTATATGGGGACATGTGGGGCGTGGTGGCTCAGTGGTAAGTTCGGCGCCTTGTGACCGGAGGGTCGCAGGTTCGAATCCCACTCTAGTCGCTGCGTACGGACCTTGGGCAAGTCCTTCACTCGCAATTGCCCGTGGCGCTTCGGCGTGAAAACTCCGAGACAGTGTACCAATGCTGTAGTCGGGAGCGCCTCTGAGTAGTAGTAGACTTCGAGAGGCGCTATAGAAATATCCGGAATAAATAAATAAATAAATGTCCAATGCTACGTTGAAAACTGTACAAAATAATGTTTAGTTGAACACAATTAAACGATTCAATTCTAGGAAATTATTTATGAATTGTTCATAAACTGGATGTTTTCGTTATTACGATTGGAAAGGTCAGGGTCGATGTCAACAGCAGACAAAGATGTCGCTAAACACTGAATAATGCTGATAATACTCTGTGCGTTTTAAACACCATTACTTCGGTTTTCAAACTGCTATATATAATTCTTGTCTTCCAAGATTACTCACTTTAAATTAGGTCTGAAGCTAAAACAAAGCGTCGTTAAACAGAATCCACCAAACAAGAGTCGCAAACTCCACCACTGCCATCTCCAGATAGTGCCAGTCCGAAGCCAGGATAAAAAGGAGGGCAACGTGTATCACCTTTTCTTATGAAACAATGTCGTTAAGCACTAACTAAACAACCGCCAATGCCGTGGTCGGGAGGTGCTGAACTCACAAGGTATCACTAAATACTGGATACCGATATAGTTGCAAAAAAGTCGCCCACAGAGCCTCAAGATGGTACGCAGAGGAATAAATTAAGGTCTCTTTTAGATACATTTGAAGCAACTTTTTTAAACGACATATTAACTTCATTTTCGTTAAATCGCTTTGTCTAACTAAAAAGACAATAATATAAAAAAAATAATTTATATATTTTAGATTTGTCGTCAGCGGCCCTTGATGTCTTACGACGACGTTAAACTTTGGAATAGAAAGTTCTTTTATTCAATAGAACTTTATAATAAGTTAAGGTCAACGTGAACTGTTCCGGCAGTCATATTAAGTAGTTATCGACTACTAATTATCGGCATTCAGCAGCTACATGTATCGTAACATAGCGGCGGCATTCACGGTTTTACATAAGCCGTAAGATGTCATTAAACAATGCGACAGTGTTAGGTTATGTTTAGACACCTTTAAACTAGATGTTCCCAAAGCTATTGTATTGTTGATTTCACTTGAAGTTGAGCAATCAATTCTTGCTTACTGAGTGTCGCAGTGTGAGTAAAGAAGGTTGCACATGCAGCCGTAAGATGTCGCTAAACCAGGCGTAAGCATTAAGCAATGTTTAGACACCTTTAAAACAGCTTTCAATATTCTATATTAACCTCATTTTCGCTTGATCTAAAATAAAACCTTCTCTTTAGTTTATGATAGTATGGAATCTAAATGTTGTCTATCCTATCGACGTCAACGGCCTTTGATGCTATAAGATCTCGTTTAGGGAATAAGGTGGACGTAAATAGCCATGACAACCACAAGATGTTGCTAACAATGAAAACTTCTGCTTTCGCTAACCGATCTTAGGAGCACATCAATTATTACGTTGAAAACTATACAAAATAAGGTTGTGTTGAACACATTTAAACGATTCCATTCTAGGTTATGATTTATTTATCGTTGAGGATGTTTTTCTTTCCGTTATAGGTATGGAGAGGTCAAGGTCGACGTCAACTGCAGCTACTGATGTCGCAAAACGCTGGATAATGCAATTAATCCTTTTAAAGCTTTAAGCAACTTTACTTCGTATTATAAGATGGTACATATTCTTCCTCTTCCATTAATGTTTGCTTTTTTCGGAAATAAAAAATCTTTCCACAGGGCGTTCCACCGTGAGTAGGAGAGGTTGCAAATGCAGCTGTAGGATGTCGTTACACAAGACTTAAACATTAAGTGCAATGTTTAGACACCTTTAAAATAGTTGTTACCGATGCCATATTAACCTAATTCTCACTAAATTTCTCATTAATGGCCAAAAAACCGTCCTATTGTGGAAACTAAGCACTTTTTTTTATCCTATCGATACCAACAGCCTTTGATGCCAGAAGATCTTAAACAATTGTTTACCTCCTAAACTCGAGTTGCAATACAAAGTAATCCAAATTACTTTCTTTTCTCTTACGTAAAGGTCGACATCAACGTTCCCTGAATCAGCAAAATGTCACCATAATACTTGAAACTGATTATAGTTCCACGGTCGCCTGTGGAGCCGCTAAGATGTTATACAAAGCAATAAATTTATGTTCCTTTTAGAAAACTTCGAAGAAACTTTCTAAACACATATTAACATCAGTTTCGCTTAATCACCAATATAAAAACCATTTAAAACAATCATTTTAAAATAGTGGTGAATAAATGTGGGTAAGGTAAGGTCAACATCAGCGCCTATGGCAGCCAAAAGATGTCGTAACTTTTCCTTGGGAACATAGCCAGAACTACGGTGAAAACTCTACAAAATGAGGTTGAGTTGAAGAAATTAAAAGGTTACATTCTATGACGTTTTGCTTCTTGTTACCGAGAATAGAGAGGTCAATGTCTACGTCAATGGCGGCCAAAGAGGTAGCTAAACGCTGGAATATTCTAATAAACTCTATGCCCATTAAACACCTTTATTTCTTACCATCTAAATCTTATATATTTCGTGTCTTCTATAAATGTTTAACCTAAGCAACTCCCCCATTTTCGAAGTACAGCGTCGTTAAGCAGCATCCATCAAACAATAGTCAACGAACTCCATAGCTGTCGTTTCCAGGTGGTGCCAGTCCGAAGCCCGGATAAAAGTGGAGATCAACGTGAATCACGTTTGCTACCACCAATATCGAATCCCATAGATCCCGTTAGGTTTTTTCAGCCTTACACTCGCTAGGTGGCGGCGGTGGTTAAATGAATAGTAGGCCCCAGTGCTTTTTTCTAAAAAACAAGGTTCCGAAACTGAAGAATTTACTTTCCGGAACTGAACAATTATGATTGGGCTAAAATCCAGAGAAAAACGGTATTGGTGGTTGGGAGGGGTCTCAATAAATACTGAAAACAGTTCACAACACTGAAATTTAAACAAAATAACTAAATTATTGTTTTCATTATTAAAATAAATAAATTATTTTTTAGTAGATGAAAAATGTGCCAGAACGCCGTTCCGGCGCGTTCCGGCTGAAAAAAGCACTGGTAGGCATGGCGCCCTCTTAGCTGCCGTATAAAACAGTTATAGTCGACTACTGGAAAACTGTTATCATGTAGTATATGCAATTATTTATCATATCTGGCTTTCCGGTGGTGTTAGTCCAAAGCCTGGGAAAAGGAGGGCGACATTAATCTTCCTTATGTAAGAGCGTCGTTAAACAGACGACTACATAAACTATCGTAGATTCGCAGCCTACTAAATCTAAAGTTAAGTCGATGTCAAAGGCCATGGCAGCCTTAAGTAATAAGTCGTTAAAGTTACTACAGTTTAAAACGCTTCCATACTCAAATATCTACTACTAATTAATCGATTTCAGCAGCTAAATTCTTCGTAACATAACGCCAACGTGCACGATTTACAGAATCCATAATTATGATGCCGTTAAATAATGCGACAATTTCAGGTTACGTAGAGACACCTTTAAATCATATTTGCTCAATGCTCTATATTTTCATTTGCGTGATCGTTAAACAATTTCTGCTTTCACCATGAGTAATGTGTCAAATGCAGTCGAAAGATGTCGGTACACAAAGCGCAACCTATAAAGCAATTTTTAGACACCTTTCAAATAGGGTCTCCCGTCACTATATTAATCTTATTTTCGCTTAATTTTTTATTTAAGCCTATGCTATGCTTTTAAAGTCCTGTTTTGAAATCGTATGGTATTTTGAGCACTAAACATTGTCCTATCGATGCCAACGGCCTTTGATGCCATAAGATCTCGTAAAACTATTGGTTACCTCCTAATCTCTAGTTTCAATGCAAAGCAATAAAATTACTTTTGTGTTACACAAAAGTCGACATCAACAGTCCTTGAGGACACAAGATGTCGCCAAAATACTTAACCTGATAACAGTTGCAACGTGTCTAAGGGGAGATCGCCCACGGACCCGCACGACACAAAGCAATAAATTCAAGTTCCTTTTAGACATATTTCAAACAACTTTTCTCAATGACATATTAAACTTATTTTAGTTTAATCACTAACTTGAAAACAACCATTTAAATCAATCATTAAAAATAGTGGAAAATGAATGTGGGTAAGGTAAGGTCGACGGCAACCACAAGGTGTCGCTAAATATCGAGAACTACTTGCGACTGCTTGGGAGCATATCCAGTGCTATGGTGATTCTGTACAAGATAAGAATGAGTTGAACACATCTGAAAGATTCCATTCTAGATTATGATTTCTAAATCGTTCTGGATGTTTTTCTTTTCGTTATGGGTCAATGTCAATTTCGTTATGACCCGCTATCGGTCAATTTCGTCAAGGTCAATGTCAACGGCAGCCAAAGATGTCGCTAAACGCTGAATAATGTAAGTAATACTTTGTGCGATTTTATACACCTCTATTTCGTTTATCGCAAAGCTATATACTTTACAGTTTCCAAAAGCGCTTATCTTCCTTCGTCACACATAGAAGTCGTTTAACAGCAACCAACAAAGAATAGTCAGCAAACTCCACTCCTGCTGTTTCCAGGTGGTGCCACTGCGAAGTCACGGGCACAAAGGAGTGGGGGCAACGTTTATCATATTTGTAATGACACAAAGTGTGTGTCTAAAGTTGAGTGAGTTCAAGGTCAGTGGCTTTCTTATCTTATCTTACATGATGTGAACATTAAAATCTAAAAGACTGTGTTTGGGGCTGTGGATTCTGATCGAAACAAACAGTGGAGTTCAGCTGAAAGATCATTTTTTACCATTCTGAATTTTTGGACTTTACATCGAGCCCCGTTCTATCATCATACCATTTACCTCTGAACAATGGTTTCCCACAAACCCACAACCCTCCCACGCTGGCGTCACTAGGGTTGGTGTCACCTATCTCGGTAAGTCATGGTCTCACCCCTATGGACCTCCTCCCTACTTCCCTTACCAGGCCATACAGTATCGTTAGTAATGTGTTTGTACTAATGCTACTCGTAAATCGTAATTCCTATATATATCACTTAATGTAATGGTAAATAGCTCATCTTATGTAGAGTGAGGTCGATGTCAACAGGACTGCATTAAATCCACGATTGCAGGTAGACACCTTTAAAACGCTGCCACTCTCAATTTTACATATCTACCAATCGGGTATAACCTCTACATCGAGGGAAGAACTTACTTCTGTGTAGGCTAAAGTCGACCGTTATTGGACTAACACCAACAACACGTCCATAAACAAGAAGTATTGCGACCTTAAATCATGATCTCACCCCTATGGACCTATAGATGGTTTAAATAAAGCTACCGGTATATATTTATCGTCTTCCGCGAATGTTTAATGCGCCCTGCTACACTACTTAGTTGTGACGCAGCGCCGTGAAACGGTATCCACCAAACAATAGTCAGCAAACTGCACCACTGCCCTTTCCAGGTGGTGCCGGTCCGAAGACCAGATGAAAGAGGAGGTATGGTGAATCACCTTTGTTAGCACACAGTGTCGTTTAGCAGTAAGTAACCCACCGCAAATGCCGTGGTCGGTAGTGCCAGTCAGAAGCCTGGAAAGAAGAGGAGGGCAACGTCTATCATATTTGTAATGACACAACGTTGTCAAAGGAAACTATATATCACTGGTAACCAGTAGAGGCTCGAATTTCTAAAGTTAGGTGAGGTCAAGGTCAGTTCCCCTGGCTGCAACACACGATGTGATTATTAGAATCCAAGAGGCTGTGTTTGGGGATGTGGATTCTGGTTCAGCTAAATGATCAGATTTAACCCTTCTGAGTTTCTTGACTTTACATCGAGCCCAGTTCTCTCTCTAAACCCTTTCACTCTGCACAGTGGTCGATCGCCACCCTTGCACTCATTTACACACACATACACACATACAGACACACGGAAACAGACAGACAGACACATAGATTAATAGATAGACAGATAGACAGACATACAGATAGATAGATAGATAGATAGATAGATAGATAGATAGATAGATAGATAGATAGATAGATAGATAGATAGATAGATAGATAGATAGATAGATAGATAGATAGAGAGAGAGAGAGAGAGAGAGAGAGAGAGAGAGAGAGAGAGAGAGAGAGAGAGAGAGAGAGAGAGAGAGAGAGAGAGAGAGAGAGAGAGAGAGAGAGAGAGAGAGAGAGAGAGAGAGAGATAGATAGATAGATAGATAGATAGATAGATAGATAGATAGATAGATAGATAGATAGATAGATAGATAGATAGACAGATAGATTTGTAATTTCAGATAAGAGAGCCTTATTATTAGGACCGTGTCCTTGACCGAGTAAGATGTCATTCAACACACTAAATGATACAATAGATAGTGCAAATTAGACACCTTTAAAACGCTAATACTTAGCTATATATAATTGTTTATCTTCGCCTGCATTGTATTGCTCCTTTTTCTGACGAAGTATGTTCAAAGTGAGAACTTTCTGTAAGAAAATATAAGACAACGGTCTTCTTACGTCAAAAGATTCCGTTAAAATCTAGGCTACAATCAGTTGCTTGAATACGCGATGTTATAGAATTAATTTTCGGTCTTTTCAAGTCGAACTCAACGTCTGTGCCAGCCACAAAATGTCGTTAAAGTCTATGTGCTACACGTACGCAAGGAAATAGAAAGGTCTCCTTAATGTTGATGCCCGTCATATAGGATGCATCATAAAGTTTGCCCATGTGGCTGCCTTCATCCGTGACTCCTTTCATTGGTTTCCCATTCACCAACGCATCCGATTTAATGTACTTTCCCAATTGCGTAGCTTTCTTGCTGTATCTCAGAGCCTTGTACTCCGGTTTCCAGTTTACTGGGTCGGATCTTCCTACTTTCGTCGGCCGGTGGCCACCTGGTGGTCCTTCGGGCACGCACTGCTACGGCCGCCTTGGAGTTTTGCTGCTGTGAGTCCTTCCAGCTGAACCGCTTGCCTCAGGCTCCTAGGATTGACCTCCTCACTTCTTTCCCTCCTGCCCAGAAGAATTTAACATGAATTAAATAAAATAGGAATTAAGTAAAATAGGAATTAAGTAAAATAGGAGAATACACACGAGGTTAGCGAAACACCTTTTTTCCCGAGCACACTGTACACAATGGTCGTATTCCGCCGGGTAAGACATGAAAAAGAATCAGGATGAAGAACAAGATAATCCGCTAACAGCTGCAGAATCGGAGATCTATCGGAATGCGGATATTAAGCTATCACGACTGGACCTAGTGTCCAAGAGTTATGGCACTACAGCGTTTTTATCCCTAGTCGAGTGCGGTCGAACCAGACCGATGTTTTTGTCGGTTGATTACGACAGGTTGGTGGTTGAGCAACTTGAGCTCGTAAACTGGGCCATCAACGAGATGGCATCCTGCATCAGGACTAGATGCCCGCATCAATTCGGTAGATAGATAGTCATAGGAAGGCAGATAGACAGACAATCTGGCATACAGACAGAAATAGATTCAAACAAACATCAGAGAGAAAGAAGAGGCAGACAGACTAACAAACCGAAAGACACAAAGGCTGGCGTATACAAACAAACAGACAGACAGAGAGACAGACAGATAAATAGATAGATAGATGCTTTTCAGTGTCATCCGCTAAATATTTGTTGTCACTAGGTGGAAATCGCTGTAGTATTTTAACTATAATATGTCGTAAAACAAGGTGATATTAGGCAATGTTTACGACACCTTTTTCTCGCATATTGGATGTGCTATAAGTTCAAATTCTTTCTAACAAATTTCAGTCAGTCTGTCGAAGCTCTAAAGAAGCATTTATAATAAGTCAATGGAAAGGAAATGTCGATACGAACGACTCTGGCAGTCACAAAACATCGTTAAACATCGGAAATAATTAGCTACTTGAAAATTTATTGAGATATGGTATGTGGCTACATTTGTTAGGGTACCTAACTTAGGCTGCAGTGATTCGCAAACTATTTATTTTGACCACTTTCTGCGAAAATGACAAGAAGAATGGGAAACATCAAAAACTAGATCATCCTACAGAAAAACTGAATCATAAGTGGATCTCTCGGTCAAGAATAAGAATGGAAACCGCCGCAACGTATAACTATCTCCACGCTACGTTTCGGTTAATTCCTGCTCAACTAGCAACTCTATCACATTATGTGTAGGGTTGCTAGTAAAACCCTAACAAATTGCGACGCCTGTAACGTCCCGCAAACCGTGCACCATTTCTTGATTCAGTGCCCTAACCAGGCGACCCTGAAGAAGAGACTCCAAGATGAAGGCCGACAGAAAAAAATTATATACGGCTTTCGGACAATACTTACGCACCACAAATATCTTTAAACCATGCATAAGACTTTGTAGAAACCTAACATGGACCTCGAAACCAACATTGCATGGACACTGTATAAATAATCATTCTAATTTCAAGCAACATACATAGCCTCAAATTCTAGATTTTTGCTGATCTACGCCCATCGTACTTGTTACGGACGCGTCTTTAAATAATTATGTTATAGTAACAAATTGTGACGAAAGTGCTGAAGATATTGTGTGTCAACGGCTATTGGAGTTAAAATGTGCAAGATTGTACAGAGCTCCTTCAGACACCTTTAAAACACTTTCGAACAACGCAATAAACATCAATCCTAGGAAAGGGATGAGGGCGACGCTAACAATCTGTTCTCACAGTTTCGTTAAACTGAAACTACTACCTAAGGAGGAGGGCAACGTTAATCATCTTCGCCATGACACAGCGTCATTAAACAGCAACCGATTAATATAATAAAGAAATGTTGGTCTGCTCCTAGCAGGCGGAGAATACTACGTCAACGGCCTTTTCTGCCATAAGATATTAAAGATATATGATAAAAAAAATTACATACATATAAATATACATGCGCACATACATAAATACATACGTACAAACATACATATATAATTGTATATACATATATGCATGCATACAAACACGCATATTTACATAAATATATGAATCCGTGCATACATACATCCATTCAAACCTTCATGCTGGATAGTCGATATTATGAATCATTTGTTAACTCCGCCACTGCTAGTACTCTAGTGATACCATTTTGAAGCTTTGATAAATGATAAGAATGACGTCAATCATGATAATTTGAGTCTGCTGTTATCATAAAATTATTCGCAGGTCAAATTGAATATCGACGGGATGGCTTTAAACGAATGGATTGCAAACGTTTAGACACCTCTATTACCATTTTAATTGCAATTATATAAATATACAAACCACATTATAATTTGAATAGCTTGGCATTAGAAGGTATTAGCGCATCAAAATGAACATTTTATTAAAACTTCTATAAGCAATTTTGTAAGAAAAAAAACAGGAACGACTCTCTGCTTCTAGATCAATTGAACGTAATGCATATTTTATGCCACACTACACAGCATCGTTAAAAATAAACAATGACCACTGCTACCACCACCACCACCACCACCACCACCACCACCACCACCACCACCACCACCACCACCACCACCACCACCACCACCACCACCACCACCACCACCACCACCACCACCACAACCACCACCACCACCACCACCACCACCACCACCACTACAACTACTACTATTACTATTACTATTACTACTACTACTACAACTACTACTACTACAACAACAACAACTACTACTACTACTATACTACTACTTCATAGAAGAATTCAGGTGGTGCTAGTACAAAGCCTGACAAAAAGGAGGAGGGCGACGTTAATCGTCTTCGTTATGCAACTGCGTCGTTAAACAGACAACTAATTTGTACATAAACAATTGTTGGTTCGTACTAAGCGGGATCTAAAATTAGGTCAACATCAACTTATTGTGATCGCATTCAGTCGCTATATGTTCGTAACATGACGTCGTTTTTCACGGTTTTACAGACGCCGTAAGTTGACGTTAAACACGCGATAATATTTGGTTACGTTTAGACACCTTTAAATCTTGTCTCTCATGGCTATATAAGGTTCATTTTTTGCCGTTAAATAATTCTTGCAGCAACAACCATGCTTTAGGGAACAAGCGCTTCAAAAAGCCACGAAGAAATAGAATTCCGTGGACAAAAAGGATGACTACCGAACAAGTATACACGCTAGCAAGAACTAAGAGCGAACTGCCTGAACACGCATGCTACGTTACTTCGGACACATCGTGAGAAGTCGATGGACAACTGCTTATATCGAAGCCAGCCTGATGACGCGCCTCATAGAAGGGATTCGGAACCGTGGAAGACGGAGAATATCCTGAATCGACAACATTTTAGGATGAACTGGGCTGTCGGGAACCAGCCTAATGGACGCAATACGAGATAGGAAACCCTGGGCAATGTTGATCCATTCCTGCAGCCTACCATCGCGAAGTGACGACGCCGATACGACATGACATAACTGCCAAAGCTTCAATGAGGAAGACTATCCAGGGAGCCGTAAGATGTCGATACACTAACCGAGAATATTATGCAATGTTTAGACACCTATAAAATATTTTTAGTAAATGCTATATTAACCTCATTTTCGCTTAATAACTAATGAAAACTTCACGAGATCTCATTAAAGTATTTCTAACCTCTTAATTGGTAGTGCTAAAAACAAGGTGTTCAAAATTACAATTCTGTAAGACAAAAGTCGAGATCAATATGATCCTGCCCACATCCCCTAAAGACAAATCAACTGAGTATTGAAAAGTTATGGTCTTGTGCCCTGATCTTTGAATCCACAAGATGTCGCTAAATACTGAAACGTGATATAGTTGCAACGTGTGTAAATGAAGATCGTCCTCGGGTCCGGAAGATGTTCCAAAGAGCAATAGATTTAGGATATTTTTAGCCACCTTTAAAACAGTTTTGCTAAGTGCCATATTAACCTAATTTTCGCTAAATCGCTGACTTAAAAATAACAATTCTTAAAGACATTTTAAAATGGTGGAGCATAAATGCGGGTAAGGTAACGTCGACGTCAACGGCTCTGGTAGCCAAGGGATGTCGTTAAACAATGGAACTACTACTATCGCTAACTTACCTTGGGAACATATCCAATGCTACGGTGAAACTGCGCAAATAGTGTTCATTTGAACACATTCAAAAGATTCCACTGTATTGTGTTTTTCGTTTCGTTATTGGTATGCACAGGTCAAGGTCGATGTCAACTGCAGCCAAAGATGTCGCTAAACACTGTGTAATGCTAATACTACTTGGTGCGCATTAGACACCTCTACTTCGGGTTTCGTAAAACTATATATATGTCGTCTCCCACGAAAATTTACTTGCGTTCGCTCCGAAGCCTTAAATTAACACAGAGTCGTTAAACAGAATACACCAATCAATATTCAGCAAACCCCACTGTACTGCCATTTCCAGGTGGTACCAGTCCCAATCCAAGATAAAGGAGGAGGATGGCAACATGAATCACCTTTGCTATGATACAGTGTCGTTAAACAGTAACTAAACAACGGCCAATGCTGTCATCGGGTGGTGCCAGTCAGATGCCTGGAAAATGGAACAATGGTTGCCCGCCAACTCAACCACCCTCCTACAAATCTACATACATACACACACGCACGCACCCACACACGCCCTCACACATACTGCTGGAGACAGTTTACTCAATAACTCACCTTGTTAGCACTTCGTTACCAAGGAAACTGCTGTTTACTCGGGCATTCACCTTTTGGCTGGATGGCGAAATAGTGTCTGGTGGTTAAGCACGCTTAATGTGATCTACACTACAGAATGAGCAACTACAGCATGAGCAACATACGAAATGACGGACGTACAAAGATACAGACAGACAGACAGTGGGATTATTGTAAAGGCATATATGATGTCTGGATGTAACGTAAGGCAAGTAAAGGTCAAACCATGGTAATGTAAGATATCCCTCGAATCTTAGACGCCCCGAGGAACGACAGTTCATGGAACCCTTGAGTAGTTGAAGCAACATTTGAGCAATATGCCAAACTAATTTTTGTCGACGTCAACAGCCTTTGTTGCTTTAAGTTTAAGGTGTCGTTAAACTCTAGATCAATCCACTTCCTTAGATTCTATGGATACTAAGTGATATGTCAGTGGTAAGGAAAGGTCTATGTGACTTGTCCCGGCAGTCATAATAAAGCCGCTATTGGCTAGTAATTAATGACATTCAGTCGCTAAGTGTTTCGTAACATGGCGTCGACTGTCACGGTTTTAAAGAAGCCGTAAGATGTCGTTGCACAATGCGACAGTGTTAGGTTACGCTTAGACACCTTTAAACCAGAAATTCCATAGGCTATATGTCGTGCATTTTAGTTGCCGTTGAACAATCAATTCCTACTTTATGCCGCAGCGTGAGAAAGGAAGGTTGTACATGCAGCCGTAAAATGTCATTACCCAAGGCGTAAACATTAAGCAATATTTAGACACCTACATATATTTGATGCACATTACCATGCCAATCTAGCAGCATCAAATCACAGAAACTTTAGTATGTCATAGGAACTTTGATCTCGTACTTTCTGAACGATCTTTGTTTCCATAAGATGTTGTTAAAGTCTGGATCCATCCATCCAACCGCCGTTGCCGTAGTTACAAAGAGGCCAATTTCTCTTCATAAGCATGTGAAATCGACGTCAACGTTCCTGGCAGCCACAATATTAAACACTGGAACTACTAACTGTCGTTTTCGAAAGATAGAACGTTAAAACACCACAGTATCATCATATACCTTCAAGCTGTCGTCCATGGACTTTGAGGCTGAACCTTAAAATTGAAATCAACTGATGTTCAATGTTTAATGTAATTTTAACTTTCAAAAATAACATTGACAACTGTACAGATTTTTAAATATTTTACTTCAACTGGTTTTATTGCTATGGGAATCACTAAATTACAGCAATCCGTATGTTCAATATTTGCTAGAATTGACCACAACTTTATTTGTTTACGATGCCAGGCCCTAAGCAACATAGAGGAGGATTGCGGCGCTAATCAGCTTCGTAATGAAACAGAGTTCTTAATCGCAGCCGTTTTTCTTAATTTGTATTGTGTTCTTTTAATTTCTAAAATAATTCGTAATATCCCGTCAATAACGCCACTAATAATAAGCGCTGTTTAGACATCATGAATTCGTTAACTGTTCAGACACCTTTAATATGAGTTCTACCAGTATTATATAAGTTGCATTTTGATCAATTACAATAACTTTATCTCATCGCGTTTACAGTCAGAACTTTATTTTAAAAAATCATATCGACGTCAACGACCTTTGATATCAAAAGATTTGGTAGACATCTTGTATTGAATCGGTTACTTGAACACGAGATGTTACATAATTAATTCTCGCACTGTTCAGTTCGAAATGAACGGCTGTAGCAGCCACAAAATGTCGTTAAAGTCTCAAATACTACACAAAGAACTAAAAAGATTCCATTCGACGCATTTCAGCTGCTTCTAATCTTAGCTATATAGTCATTATAACTTTAAATTGTACCTGCCCACTCATGGCCCTGGCAGCCGAAAGATATCTCTAAACACTGGAAACTACGTCGAAGCAGAAAATTTCGGAAGACGCCAGTACAAATCTGGATTTATATAAAAAGAGGACATCGCTAAAAATCTTTGATACGCAACAGAGTTTTTTAACCGATTGATGCATACACATTCGTATTATGTACCATGAAGTTGTTCTATCTAAAGCTAAGTTGACATCAACGGACATAGCAGGCACAAGATGTCGCTAAAACACCATTAGAACGATTCAATTACAAATATCATTCGCTAAATGTTTGGTGACACAAAGTCGAAATCCACAGTTTTATTTTAACTATAAGATGTCGTGAAACTAGGTAATATTAGGCAATCTTTAAGACACCTTTAAATCAGGTGCTCTAGATCCTACAAGTTTTCAGTCTTTCAAGCGTCCTTTGATTTCGTGGAAACTGAAATGTGTGATAAGTCAGTAGTAAGGAAAGGTCGATGCGAACTGTCCCGGCAGTCATAACGAAGCTGCTATCGACTACTAATTAATCGCATGCAGTCGCTAAATTTTTCGTAACATGACGTAAACTGTCACGGTTTTACAGAACCGGTAGGATGACGTTAAGCAATGCCACAGTGTTAGGCTACGTTTAGACACCTTTAAACCATTTATTCCCTAAGCTATATATTGTGAATTTAAGTAGCCGTTGAGCAATCAATTCTGATTAACTCTGTCGCAGCGTGAGTAACGAAGGTTGCACATGCAGCCGTAAGATGTCGCTACACCACGCATAAACATTAAGCAGCATTTAAACACCTTTAAAACAGCTTTTCTCTATGCAATATTAACCTCATTTTCGCTTAATCACGAATCAAACTTTCCATGCACATTAGGGGTCCACCGGAAACCGGCTCGGATACTCGGTTCGGCCGGAAATCCCGTTTCCGGAAGTATTCGGCTCGGCAAATATTGTAGACGCAAATAGTTGCGAACAAATTTCTTTAAAAAAAATTTTTCTCTAAAAACTTATTCAATAAACTTACGTATATAAAATTATAAATGTTGAATCTTAAAACAATTACACAGAAAACTTCACAACTGCACAGAAATGACTACAATTCAAATTGTATTAGTCACTTATTACACAAATTTATGTCGATAATTTCTTATTACATGAAAATGTGAAGCTCCGCATATGGAACAAATGGTACCCGGTTCGTTACCGGTTCATTACCGGTTCCGGCAAAAATACATCCAAATACTCGGATTCGGTTTCCGGCGGAAAATGTCTTACCGGTGGACCCCTAATGCACATTATGTGCTTTTGGAAGCTAAACATTGTCCATCCTATCGACGTCAACGGCCTTTGATGCCATAATATATATATATATAACAAGAAAGTCGGTATCAACGGTTCGTGAGTCAATAAGTTGCCAAAATGCTGGAAACTGATATAGCTGCAACGTGTCTAAGGGAAGGTCGCCTGCGAACCCGCAAGCTGCTACAAAGCAATATCTTTTATCAATCTTTGAAACAACTTTCCAACATGACATATTAACCTCATTTTTGCTTAATCGATAACTTAAAAAACAATCATTTACAACAATTATTTTAAAAGAGCAGAGTATTAATGTGGGTAAGGTAAGGTCGACATCTATATCCCTGGCAGTCACAAGATGTACCAAAACAATGAAACTACTGCTCTCGCTAACTGATCTTGGAAATGTGTTTAATACTACGGTGAAAACTATATAAAATATGGTTCAGTTAAACACATTTAAAATACTCCATTCTATGCTATGATTTACTTATCGTTCAGGATGTTTTGCTTTTCGTTATTAGGTATGGAGAGGTCAAGGTCGACGTCAACGCAGCCAAAGATGTCGCGAAACGCTGGTTAATGCTAACAATACTTTGTGCGTTTAAAACACCTTTACTTCGTTCTCCAAAATGCTGTATATTTATCGTCTTCCACAAACGTTAACTTGTTCTAGCTGCTTTAATATTGTTTAATTGCATTAAATGTCACCCTACCATAATACATTTAATAATAAGAATTTCATCTCATTTTCAGTTTTTTTCTGTCACTAATTAGCCAGTGAAGTATAAATGATATAGCTCTTTTCAACTGTTGGTCCTTTAAATATAAATTTTAATTTAATTTTCTTATAAATTTATTTATTTATACAAGTTAGTAATATATTTCATAATATTACAACAGTGCTTCTAAATAAATTTATGGTATTATATTGAGTAAGTAGGCTATGAATAATGGAAGTCTTAAATATACTTAAATATAATTTATGAGACTGAAACTAGACTGATTGTGATATATAGGCCAATTGTAGTAGCTGAGCTCTCTTTATATTTTGTCGTTTTTCAAGTATGCTGTGCAAAGTTTCATGAGAAATGTTATGTTATGTTAAAAATGCAATGTTACATTCGTTCATTCATTCATTACAGATAATTTTTATAGCACCTCTTCAAGGCTACCACCCAGAAGTGCTCCCGACCCCAGCGCGGCTAAAGAGGGCAGTGTTAAGATTAGAATAGAATGCGTCAGAATGGACCCGAGGGAGGAGATGTAGTACCAAGGGGAGCCCATTCCAGACCGAAGGGCCAACGAACGAGAAGGTAAGGTTCTGTCTAGTGGAAGTCTAGGGGAAAGGAACAAGAAGCACTCCCCGCTCAGCTGAGCTGAGGGAGCAGCGACACCGAGCACTCAGGTTAGGGCAACAGAGCTCTCGTGAGTAGGCAGGTGAGTAGGCACCGCTACAGAAGACAACTATCCTATGATCCGAAGCAAGTGGAGAACGCATATAGTCAGAGACATTACACAATTTAGGAATGCGCCCAATAAAGTGCATCAAATTAATAAATGAATGAATGAATCCTCGTTTATTGAACGTCATAGCTGACATAACGCAAGTAAGAACAAGCTGCAGAGGTTATATAGTCTCACGAGCAGCTAATTATCGTCAGTAGGTATTCTTGTAGAGGATACGGGGTATAAAATTGTTATCTTTTACGGGTAGGGTAAATTTATGCGGTCTCACTCAAAGGTTACGTCCACTGCTGCGGAAGAGAGAGGCAGGCCACGCATTAGGATCTCTCACGATAGCACGAAAAGGTCGTTTGTCTGACTTAATGACCGATTGGTTGACATCCTAAGCATCGCAACGAGAATCCGCCACGGGTTAGTTGCCTAAAGAAACGGTTTATCAAATACCATCTTATCACAATATGTGTATCAAAAACTTGGTTAACTGTATTTTTTGTTTGGTGTCGTTAAACAATGAATATTAGTGACATTGTAAAGTTCTGTAATGGCACTTTTATATACACGGTGTCTTTCGGGCGCTATAAATTTATCGTTTTTATTGTATTGTATACATTTTTAAATTGTCGTCAACGGCCTCTGATGTCATAAGAGGACGTTACACCTCGGAATACAAAATTTCAATTCCTTCCAATTCAATGCTAAAAATACTTTGCGCGTTTTAAACACCGTAATTTGGTGGGTTATCGTGCTATATATAATTCCTCTTCATACGCATGTTAATGTATGACTTTGTCATTACACAGCATCGTGAAACAGTAACCACCGAACAATAGTCAGCTAACTACACCACTGCCGTTTCCAGGTGGTACCAGTCCGAAGCCCGCACAAAGGAGGAGGGCAACGTGAATCACCTTTGTTAGGACATAGTGTCGTTAAGCATTAACTGAACAACCACCAATGCCGTTGTTGGTGGTGCCAGTCAGAAGCCTGGAAAGAAGAGGGCAACATTTATCATATTTGTAAAGACAAATGTCGTCAAACTAAACTTTCTACCAATGGCAATCAGTGGAGGCCCGTATTTCTAAGGTTAAGTGAGGTCAAGGTCAGCGCCCCATGCCAATGACTGATGACGTGAACACTAGAAGCTAAGAGGATTTATTTGTGGATTCTGATCGATGTACATATTTAAGTTAACCATTCTGAGGTTCCGACCTTACATCGAACCCCATTCTTTCTGCAAACCCTTCCACTCTGAACAATGGTCACCCAGAAACCCACCCACTCTCCCACATATTTACACACACATACACATACAGACACACGGAAGCAGACAAGCAGACATATAGATTAGTAAACAGATAGATCGATAGATAGATAGATGGATGGATGGGTGGATGGATGGATGGATGGATGGATGGATGGATGGATGGATGGACGGATGGATGGATAGATGGATAGATAGATAGATAGATTGATAGATAGATAGACGTAATGATAGACAATAGATAGACAGACAGACATATAGACAGACAGACGCACAGACTCAAAAACACAGATAAACAGGTAGATAGATGTAATTGTAAATTCAGGCAGAGAGTGCCTTATTATCAGGACGGTGTTTTTGGCTCAGTCAGATGTCATTCAATACATTGGATGATACAATAGAAAGCGCCAATTAGACACCTTTAAACCGTCTACACTTCAGTCTATATATATGTGTTATCATTAACCGCGTGAAATCCTCCTCTTCAACAAGCTGAATCGCAATCCCAGTCCGTTCACGGTGAGAACTTTCTTTAAGAAATCTAATAAACGTCAATGGTCTTTGACAGATGATGATGGGATGGATGATGACCGAAGGATACAGCGGACTGAAAAGAAGATAAATGCGACCAAACCAATCCTCAAATATCGCCAAAAATTCATCACTTTTCATCGAGATTCGAACCTGCGACTCAGCATTAAAAATATGACGCAATTGTCATCCCGTCCCACCCTCACCCACATTTTCTCTCCTTTGTTTATTGACATCTTACCGCTACTGCGGCCATTACAATCTTCGTAACGTTACAGGAACCCAAACATGGTTATATATCGAACGCTTTATCGAAAACAAGGAATATATATAGTTCAATGACAAAGTAATATAAAGGTGTGGAAAAACTTAAATATTTGAACGTCTTTATCTTAGAGACATCTTCTGGCTGCTGAATCGATAACGTCGACTTTACGCTGTGTTACAAAAATGGTTACCCATACCATAATACATTTAATACAATAAGAAGCTAATCTCTTTTTTCAGTTTTTTCTCTGTTACTAATCAGCCAATGAAGTATAAATGATATAGATTCTTTTCAGCTGTTGGTCCTTTAAATATAAATTTTAATTTAATTTACTTATAAACTTATTTATTTATACAAGTTAGTAATATATTTCATAATATTACAACACTGCATCTAAATAAATTTATGGTATTCTATTGGGTAAGTATAAAAAATGGAAATCTTCATTAAACTTCAATTTATGAGACTGAAACTAGACTGGTTGTGATAAATAGTAGTAGTTGTCGTTGTAGTTGTAGTTGTAATTGTAGTAGTTGAGCTTTCTATATATTTTGTGGTTTTTGAAGTAAATTGCGCAAGGTGTTCTTGAGAAATGTTATGTAATGTTAGACATGACCGAATTTAGGAATAGGCCCAATAAGGTGGGCAGCAGAGAGCAGAACCCGATCCAAGCACCCCAACCGTCCAGCCAGAAGGTCAATACAAAGCGAGCAGCAGTAGTCGAGCCGAACTGTACCAAAAGAATGAATGAGGGTGGCAGCAGCGCTAGAGATGAATGAGCGGGCAACAGTACGAAGCTGGCTCAGTTGGTATTAACAATCGCGGCTGAGGAGGTGGATGCAAGGAGCGAAGGTAAGTTCTTGGTCCAGTGTAACACCAAGGTGACGGAAAACAGAAGAGTGAGCACAGTGAGGAAACTCAGCGGCATTGATACCCTTCCAAATTCCATCTTTGATCTTAAAAAAGTTTGATTTAACTAAAGGAAAATATCTTCAATTTACTCGCAGATAAATGTAGTATGCATTAGGCTCAAGTCAACATTAAGAACTTGCTCAATATGGGCTACTTACTTAGTGCAGTCTATAGACTTGTTAATCCTGTTAGTAAAAGAGAAATGTACAAAAACGTTGGACATAAATTCTTATGTAAATACTAAAACGATTTGCTTATGTGTGAATTAGTCATTTATTAAACTGTCGATATGATGAAGAACAGTCGTTTTCACTGTATATAGGCCCATATATATTTCTATAACATTGTTTGAATAGATTGACTTATAATTTCTTGAAAAATTAAAAAGTTGAATAAGAATGTCATGTCATAATTACATGTACTTATGTTTTAAACTTGTAATTGAAGCTGTTTTACAAGTTTAATAACTAGGTTAAGATCTCATGTACATAAAAAAATTTCATCAAGAATTTTTTCATTTGAGATATTTTGTATATGGCAATTGCTGCAAAATGTTCGTTAATTTGCATCAAATACCGTCTTATCATAATACATGTATCATAGACATTGTTAACTGTATTTTGTGGTGTCGATAAACAATGAATATTAGTGACAATGTAAAGTTCTATTTTTGCAACTTTAAACGATATCCTTCAGGCGCTTTAAACATTTCTCGTTTTCATTGTATTGTATACATCTTTAAATTGTCGTCAACGGCGTTTGGTGTCATTAGAGGCCGTTAAACCTGGGATAAAAAATTTCACCTTCCTTCCGGTTCAATGGTAAAAACTTTGCGCGTTTTAAACACCTTTATTTGGCTTTCACAAATGCTATATATAATTCTTCATCCAAACGCATGTTTAATAAAACGTCTTGATTGACTTAGTTATGACACAGCATCGTGAAACAGTATCCACCGAACAATAGTCAGCAAAATCCACCACTGCCGTTTCTAGGTGGTGCTAGTCCGAAGCCCGGACAAAAGAGGGGGCAACGTAAATCATCTTTGTTAGGACATAGTGTCGTTAAGCATCAACTAAACAACCGCCAATGCGTTGTTGGTGGTGCCAGTCAGAAGCCTGGAAAGAAGAGAAGGGCAACATTTATCATATTCGTAAAGACACAACGTCGTAAAACGAATCTATCTACCAATGGTAACCAGTATAGACTCGTATCTCTAAGGTTAAGTGAGGTCAAGGTCAGGGGCCTGGCAGGAACACTTGATGTTGACATTAAAATCTAAGATACCGTTTTTGGGGCTTTGGATTCTAAAAGATGCACAAAGTTAAAAGATGAATATTTAACCCTTCTGAGTTTTTGACTTTGCATCGAACCCCGTTCTCTACAAACATCACTCATTCTGAACAATGGTCGCTCGCCAACTCACACACCCTCCCACACATCTACACAAACACACACACAAACAAAAGGACACAGACAAACATACAGTTAGATAGATAGATGATAGATGATAGATAGATAGACAGATAGATAGATAGATAGATAGATAGATAGATAGATAGATAGATAGATAGATAGATAGATAGATAGATAGATAGATAGATAGATAGATAGATAGATAGATAGATAGATTTTTAAAATCAGACAAGAGTGCCTTTATATCAGAAACGTGCTCTTGACTCAGTGATATGTCATTCAGCACAGTGGATCATATAATAGAAAGCGGAAATTAGACCCCTTTAAAACGGTTATTATTCTAGCTATATATATCTGTTATAATGGACTGTCTATAATTGCCTGCTTTTTGCACGTGCTGAATCGCAATCCAAACTAGTTCACAGTGAACTTTCTTTAAGATATGCAATATATACGTCGACAGAAATTGTTTCGAACAGTTCTCACCTTATCTATATTATATTATTTCTGTTACTTTTTTCCAAAAGTTTAACGACATCTGTTGACTGCAATGGCCGTTGACGTTTTCAAAGGTAGGCCTAATAAATGTATTTCAGTCCATTTTATAAAACTTTCGTCCTTCGATTTTAGTTTCCTGTCTCATCGTTTGTTTCATATCTGGCATGGTGATGCCTCGGCGATGTTTTGAGAATAGAGTTGATTAATATCTGTAATATTTGCTATTCGATTGGCCAATAATTGGCTTTTTTTCTTTATCTCTCGCTTTCATTTTAATCATCCGATTCCCCGTTTTTTAAAACGGGTTTAAACAACTAGTTATAGCCTAATATAATATCTGAAAATTATATTAATGTATTTGCAATATGAAAAGTGCTGCAATTTACAGAAGATACAGAATTTCAGTACGGCACAATATTTATTTATTCCAAAAGTTTAACGACATCGTATGGCTGTTATGACTGTTGACGTCTTTAGTAAAAGTAATTGTATATCAGTTCAATGTCTTGAGTGTCTCCGAAATTTGGCAGAAATCCGTCTTAGAGTGTAATAAATCACTCTTTTATAGAGACAGAATAAAGTGATTTGAAGGTGTTGAAAAATTTAAACATTTTTGACGTCTTTGAAGACATCTTGCGGCTACAACGGTCTTTAACGTCGACACAACGTTACAGAGAAGTACGAAACAGGATTATTATGGTGTCGCAATACGAGACACTAAGTCCGAACTCCTTCTCCATCCTCCTTCTCCTCCTTCCTACATATCCTTTATCCTCCACACACAGACCAATAGATAGATAGATAGATAGATAGATAGATAGATAGATAGATAGATAGATAGATAGATAGATAGGTAGGTAGGTAGGTAGGTAGGTAGGTAGGTAGGTAGGTAGGTAGGTAGGTAGGTAGGTAGGTAGGTAGGTAGATAGATAGATAGATAGATAGATAGATAGATAGATAGATAGATAGATAGATAGATAGATAGATAGATAGATAGATAGATAGATAGATAGATAGATAGATACATTCGTAAATTCAGACCGAGTGAGATGTCATTCAACACACCGGATGATACAATAGTAGACGTAAATTAGACACCTTTAAAACGTTTACTCTTTAATTATATATATCTTAATCATTGACACCAGAATTACATTCTTGCTTACTGGTCATTATGACAAACCACTATATTTCACACTTCACAGTGAGAACTTTCTTTTTAACCCTCGAATGCCCAAGGGGGGTCCGACCGGACCCCAGACCCGCTTTTCCACGGATAACTTTAGAACGGTAGCGGAATTGTAAAAATGGTTTTAGGACATCCTAAAGCCTTCAATTGGGCTTCGAGTGGTATATTTTGCGTGATTATTCTACCACCCTGTAGCCCACAACCATAGCATATACCAAGGGCACCCCCAAGATTTGCGGCTGATTGTCATACTGGCACATGGTTTACCAGCCAAGAAATAAATTTTGTAACGCAAGTTATTGTGAAATATCATATATCAGTCGATTGCAAATTGAATTTGGATTATAACAAGCCAAATCCCGTTAAAATATTCCATTCCTGTACCGCACAACCAGAGCATATACCAAAGACACCCCCAAGATATGCGGCTGATGGTCATACTGGCATATGGTTTACCAGCCCAGAAATAAAGTTTTAACGCAAGTTATTGTGAAATACCATATATCAGTCGAATGCAAATTGAATTTGGATTATAAAAAGCCAAATCCCGTTAAAATATTCCAATCCTGTAACCCACAACCAGGCAACAACTACATGCGTACAATTGAATACATGGGAAAAATCGCGAAATTGCAAAATATTACAAACGAGTATTAAAGTTCAAATAAAGTTTCACCAGGTGGCGCTACTGTGAAATACCATATATCAGTCGATTGCAAATTGAATTCGGATTATAACAAGCCAAATCCCGTTAAAATATTCCAATCCGTTCTCCAGATATCACAATGAAAACATTGGGGTCCGGTCGGACCCCCCCCCCGCTCCCCTTTGGGCATTCGTGTACCAAAAACTAGCTTGGGCACTCGAGGGTTAATATGCAACGACGTCAACTTCAACTGCCTTCGATGTCAAAAGATTTCGTTAAAATCTGGAATCCAATCGGTTACTTGAATACGCCATGTTACAGAATTAATTTTCGGTGTTTTCAGGTCGAAGTCAATGGCTAAGCGAGCCACAAGATGTCGTTGAAGTCTCAATACTACACAACGAAATAGAAACACTTTCTATTCAACACATATCAGGTATTTCTATTCTGAGTTAAATCATGTCATCTCATAATCATACTTGGAGATTTGTAAAGCGCCGCTCACAGCTGCGGCCATTCAGTAGCGCTCCCAGTGCGAAGGCCCCAGAAAAGAAAAGGATTTAAAGAACAGAGATAGAGATATAGGAAGAGATCCAGAAAGTGTCGTTGCACGTAGTGGGGAAGGAAGGAAGAGCCCTATGTTGGCAAACGATCTAGTTTGGGCCGAAGTGGTTCTGGCACGAGGAACAAACAGAACACGTCGGTCAAGAGAAAGGAGAGATCGGCGAGAAACTGCAGAGAGAGGGGTGGATGTGGTCCCTAAGATACTTGAGAGCAGTACCTATTTTGGACTAGAACAAGAACTTTAACTTGGGAAAATGTAGGAAGACGAGCAATCAGTGTGGAGGCAGCATTGAGAACTGACTGGAGAGGAGACAGGCGGACCCTAGGAAGACCAATAAGAATGGAATTACACTAGGCAATTTTAGAACAGACAACTGCGTCTACTATAAGGGTTAAGGAGGATAGGAAAACGCATTAAGCAAATAGACGCCAATGTTGTAATAAATTATATATTGAAATATTATAGTCGACTTAACTTTAAATCCTACCTTTCCTCTTATAGCCCTGGCAACCGAAAGATGTCGTCAAACACTTCAAACTATTTCTAAACAGGAAGTTTCGGATGATGCCAGTCCAAAATCTGGATTAAGTTCTCACCGCTAATCACTTTTGCTGTGCAACAGCGTTGGTAAAAAGACGCATGCATATGCAGCGGTAGATCGTACTATGAAGAAGATCTATCTGAAGTTAAGTCGACAACAGCAAGATGTCGCTAAAACGCCAGTAAAAACGATTCAGTTCTCAAGTGTCATTCGCTAAATATTTTTGTCACCAGGTTGAAATCCACAGTATTATTTTAACTATTAGATGTTGCGAAACAAGGCGATTTTAGGCAATGTTAACGACACCTTTTTATCGGGTGTTTAGGTGTTATAAGTTCCAATTCTTTCAAAGCGCTGTCAGTCTTTCTGAGCTTTCTTGAACAAAGATCGACGCAAACGGCTCTGGCATCACAAGATATCGTTAAACATTGGAAATAATTAGTTACTTGAAAATTTAATGTTGGTGGCTAAATTTGTTAGGGTACCCGCACTTGAAAATTTATCTGCGCCACTGTGGAAATGTCAACTGAACTTAGGGTGCAGTGAGGTGCAAACTATGTATTTTGACCACTTTCTGCGAAAATGACTGAAATTCATTTCAAGGTCCTCATCCTTGTCTCTAAGGCTCAACTTGGTTTTCTTCCGAAATATATAAGTTATTTAATTCTTTGCCCTCACTCTGCTGCTTCTCGCCGTCCCCTTCGATCCTCTGACCGTTTGAATCTCCTCGTTCCCCGTATCAGGACTTCACTAGTTCAACCTATGTCGTTTACTGTACTTCCATTGGTCCTGCTCTTTGGAATGAGCTTTCTCCGTCTGTTCGTTCTTCAATTCTCTCAACGGCCATGGCAGACAAAATAAGTCGTTAAAATAACTACAATGAAAGATATGCCACTCCAAAATATCGACTACTAATTAATCGCATCCAATGACCAGTCGCTAAATGTTTTGTAAGATAACGTCCAAGTCCACAATTTTTCAAAAGCCGTAAAATGTCGTTAAACAGTGCGGTTATAGTAGGGTACGTTTAGACACCTTTTTATTAAATTTTCCTAATGTTATATATAAGGCATTTTCGCCATATTTATGCATTTCTACAGGCATGGCTGGGTTCCAGGATTTCTCGGGATGACGACCTGAACGGCCCGGTTCCCTCCTCCGTTCCTGCCGGACGCGGTGTTCCTCTGTATTTTCAGGGGAGCCCCGTTAACGTCGTTATCTGCATTCTTTAATTTCGTGTTCATTTTGTTAGGAGTTTCTTGGTCTCTTGCCAGGCGGTGACCAGTCCTCTCCTGGTAGGGTAAGGAGATCGTTGGGCCGTTTTGGCCTCTTCCGGTCTGAGGTGTCCTTCCAACACCTGCCTCCTGCGTTGGCCAGTTGTTTCGGGGTTCCTGAGATTCAAAAGATCAGATCTTCAACGGTAAAGAAACCATGTTCGTGGGAACATGGAATGTGAGAACACTGTATGCAGTTGGACAACTGGACATACTACTACACCAGGTTAGAGAGCTGAGATGGAGCGTCATGGGAATAGCAGAGACGAGATGGACAGGGACAGGAGAGATGAACAAGGATGACTATAAAATCATATACACAGGAAGAGAAGATGGGAAGCACCAAGAAGGAGTAGCGCTGATCATGGATAAGAAAGCAACTAGAGCCCTGATAGGCTATGCAACAAGGGGGTCACGACTCATCAAAGCAAGATTCAGAACGGCGATGGGAAAGACGACGATCATCCAAGTGTATGCACCAACAGCGGCCTCAACAGAGGAAGAGATAGAAGACTTCTACGAGAACCTACAAGAAATGATACAGGACATACCGAGTCAGGAGATTCTGATCATAATGGGTGACTTCAACGCAAAGGTGGGGAGAGACTGGGAAACGTGGAAGGGAGCACTGGGAAAATTCGGATATGGGGAGGAAAACGAGAGAGGCGAAAGACTGCTAAACTTCTGCACGAATAACAACTTAAGAGTTATGAACTCAGTATTCTACAAAAGAAGGACAGTAGGAAATGGACTTGGGAGTCGCCAGACGGCAGAACCAAGAACAGAATCGACTACATCATAGTTAACAACAGATGGAGGAGCAGTGTAACAACCTGCAGAGCATACTCGGGACCGGACGTGGCGTCAGACCACAAACTAGTAATGGCAGGCATACGAATAAAGCTAAAAACAGCAAGAAGACAGAGGAAGATAAGAAGATATGACGTGGAAAAACTGGAGGAGACAGAAATGAAACAAAGGTACAAGGAGGAACTAAAAAGGAAATGGAAGAAGGCCGTGGAAAAGGAGGAGGGAGCTGAAACCTCGGTGGAGGGGATTTGGAAGGAGATCAGAGAAATCTACAACGAGACGGCAAGACAAGTGTTGGGATACAGAGAAACAAGAAAGAGGAAACCGTGGATAACACAAGAAGTGCTTAGGCTAAGTGACCAAAGGAAAGAACTAAGGAGGACCAAAATGGACAACGAAGGAAACAGGAAAAGATACAACAAAATAACTAGAGAAATCAAAAAGAAAGCAAAGCAATGTAAAGAACAATGGATAGAGGAAAAATGCACAGAGGCGGAGCATAGCGCTATCACGGAATTGCTTCTACTATCTACGTCTGACAAAGGCTATCTATCAGACTGCAGACTCTCTCTGTAGAAACGTCTTTATTATCATTCGCTACGAATGTCTCTTTATACTGTTACAGCGTTCGCTTGTAGATTATTGTTCAGTTCGACAGACGATATAGCGATAGTTACGTACAGTGACAACTATAAGCACTTCTATTATAAACTCTTAAGGAAGAACGCCTAGTATCTACTTAGTATCAGAGATGATTATTCTACACGTCTATACTGGCAGAAATCAACTCCTCAACTCGTGAGCGTCCGATTGCAAGCGCCCCAACTTTCCAACCCTGAACAAGCCTCTGTCTAACTAACTCTTCCAGCCGTACCCCTTTGTCTAGCATATTGGCCCATACCTCTACTGACCAATCACATGCTTACCCGTATAACTTCATGCCTATCAGAATACCAGACATAAATATACATATCAATGAACACTATGTGGAGCTATATTATTGGACAACCATCATTGAGCCGAGTCAACGTCTTTCCTAAAGTTCCCCTGCTCATGAGCAACTACGTGCCTAACCGTCTAAGTCTGTCTACCTGTCTACGTAGATACTAGCGTGTGTCCGCATGACTACCCTTGTCTTTCACTCTCTAGGTTCTTCTTTCTTGGAATAGGATTTCATCAGCCTGGACTCTTTGCGTTCGGCCCGTTGACCCACTTGTAGAACTGGACCAGTCGGTCAACCTGACTCACTTTTCTACATTGCCATGTCCTGCCTTACGCCCAATATATAAATATATGTATACCTAGTTTAATAAAGAAGCTTATTATTATAATTACCTTACATACCTAAATCTAATCTGTGATATTACCCACCGACCTGCAAGATTCGGACGTCCTCGTTCGAAAAACTTATCTAATTAATGCAGGAGCGATAGAAGTTAGTCACACAGCAGTTACATGCCTACCATAAGCTAGCGAGAAAATATGAGAACTGTCATGAATGAATGAGAATGAGAGACACCTAGAATATCCGAACTGTCCTGGAGTAGCGCTAGCTCCACGAAAGAAAGATTCTAAATGCACGATTAGTCTCATTTACATAAATTCAGTCTTAAAGCCAAATTACAGAACAAACAGCTAAGTTAAAATAAGCTATGATGGTAACAAAGTGGAATCAGATGTGGAACGACATGACGATTGTCTGACAACTGTTCATATCGCGTCGTTCGTATTTTCTGACCCGTTGACCTGGGCTGAGATGACGCTGTATTTTTGTAACGTGACAGCGTGACATGTGCCATGTATCTCTCAGCTCGGCCATTCCATCATTGCGTGACATAAAACATTGAAAAACACACACAAATATAATATCATGCGAGAATAGAAACATATTTAAACTGAAACGCGGAAAGCAACACTATATATTAAAATAACAACGAAAGCTAATGCATAAAACAAGCGTACATGTGTTGAATGGCTGTCTAGGTCTTATAAATATAATCTTCGTACTAGATCACATAACTTCTCCGTGCCGCTCAAAGATGACCGTAACTATATATCTCGCATCCTTTATAAAAAACGCTTGCTGAAACTCCCTGTACAAATCCCTGTACTCTTGACCCTAGAATTGTCCTCCATAGTCTAGTTTGGCTAAGTTGTAGGAGCTCAATGTATACGAATAAACGAATGTGGTTGATTGATTGATTGATTGATTGAGTAGTTGATTGAAATATATATATATATATATATATATATATATATATATATATATATATATATATATATATATATATATATATATATATATATAAGTTTGTGCATATGCGGAGCTCACACATATATAGGCTGCTTGCTAACTTAGCTGAATGAATGACCTGCTGAAAAAATTATCAATGCTGCTAGTGCTCGACTGCTTGACTGGCGATTACTGCGGAATATAGGTTTACTGACATGGTGCATCTCACTGACTGCTATTCCGTTACTCTCCTGAGGCCTATAGAAATGTCTAATCATAGCCTGCCTTTGTTTAAGTGCATTGTTGCTCTTGGCGAGTGACGTGTAATAATATATAATAAAAGACGAATATAATTCAGAAAACACGTAATGCGAATAACCTCGTAAAACAATTGAATCTATATATATACAAATATGCGTGCTCGTACTGGCACAGTTTAGATCTCATAAAACACGTCGAAATATATAAAAAGCTGCGAAGTCGCAGTGTATGCTTAGGCCTATATGGCACATGTTAAACTAGAACATAATAGACGAAGCTAATCAGATCGAGGAAGTTTACGTCTCGTGATTTAGCTGTAGATAATAACGATGAATTACAGTAATATAATAAAACACTGCGTTGTCGCAACTTAATAAACAAGCCTTAAATAAGGACGATACTTGTAAAAGCGTAAAAACAGTAACGTGGAATACCAACGTGCGAATAACAGGACAAGAGCCCCTATGTAAACAGCGTACATATACTGTACCCTTCTAAGTAGTCTCAGAAGTTCTAAAATATAACAGCGCGAGATACGGAAACACAGAATAAACGCGAATAACGATTGCTCAATATATACATATATAACCTGCCATTGCAGGGAAGACTCGAAGTCGTAGTAAATATAAACGTAGAGCATAATAAATCATAACGTCATAAGTAATAATATTGCGATTGAAATAAGCCTCGAAGCGGGCGTAATATACGAATAAAATATAATTAGAATCATTGCGCGTTCGCAAAGTTAATAATCACTTACACACTAACTCATAGCAACACATGAAACACAGGTCCCAAGCAGTCAAGAGCAACTTATCCGACACACAGTTAGCGAGAAGGCCTTATATCCGCTATGCAAAATTGCACCTATATATATATCCAGCAGCACCAGATTAGCTTCAGACACAGACTATGTGGTATTATAGTGAAACATGTGAGCAATAAATGTCGACGCAAGCCATGTGAGGGTAGGAATTAAGGTACCGGTACAACGGAAGTATATGGATGCCTAATAAAAGTGCCCGGCGGACGAACAAGCCAGTGTCTGTAATACATATATTCGCTTATCAATTAGACAACAACTCCATGCACACGAAGATGATAGATTTTATATATATAGGTAGGCCGATACACAAGTAACCGAATACGTGCATAGAGTAAGTCGACGTATATAATCTGCGGGTGCCTGCAGAGCCTGCGGGCGAAGCATCAGCATGTCCGAGAGACATATTTAAGCAATAAATCATCAAGATGCATGTCCGTACTGCAAGCAAACCTAACTACAGCCTGTATGACTAAACGATGGCGTCCAGAGCATGGGCTCAATAATGTGGCCGGTTCGAAGAAGCATAAATTCTAACCATTCAACAAAAGCAAAGCATGCAAAGTAAACTACCACACTGAAAATAGCGAAAGTGAAATAGGTAGGCCTACGATCTATATTCTAAAGAACACGCTACATAAAGAAATAGCTAATGAGTTATACACTCTTGCTTAAAGATGGTATACGTTGCATTATGAACATACGAAACTTGCTTATAGACGAAAGCATTGACGAAATCAAGAAAATACAACATAAAATGTAGCGAAAACTATCATTGGGCTACATAAGCGTAAAATGAATCTAATGAGTGAAGAATATAAAGTGCAGCAATGTGTTACCCTGACAATAGGAAGTGTAGACAGTTGAGATTTCTTTGAGAAGACACGATATGCCTTTGTTCGTCATCGCGTCCAGGCGTCTGGTCGGTGAGGAGGATGGAGCATCAGAAGTGGCTGATGGTTGTACACACATCATACAGCGGTTGTATGCAAGGGCCGCCAGAAGAAGGTAGGAGATGAGGAGCAGAAGTGGCTGACGGAAGGCAGACATCGTATAGTAGTTGAATTGACCGTTAGAAGTCAGGAGATGATGATGATGATGATCTGTTAGCGGTTCTGGCTGTCGAGCGGTGGTTGAAATTTACCAACAGCTGTGATTAAGAATTGATCGGTGGCTTGGGAAGCATCGTCCGTACATAAGTGAAAAGTTCTGTGAGTTGGTTTCGAATCTGGAACACTCTCTCATCGCTGTTGACTGCGTCTATGTCATGGAGAACACGGCGAAACGAGCTTCTGTGGGGAGCACTCGCGCAACTCGGTTGATTGTCTTCTAGAACGTGGGGAATACAGCGAAACTGCCTCTAGCTCACAGGTAAAGCAACGAGGATCGACTTTGTCTCCAACACATATCACGGAATTGCTTCTACTATCTACGTCTGACAAAGGCTATCTATCAGACTGCAGACTCTCTCTGTAGAAACGTCTTTATTATCATTCGCTACGAATGTCTCTTTATACTGTTACAGCGTTCGCTTGTAGATTATTGTTCAGTTCGACAGACGATATAGCGATAGTTACGTACAGTGACAACTATAAGCACTTCTATTATAAACTCTTAAGGAAGAACGCCTAGTATCTACTTAGTATCAGAGATGATTATTCTACACGTCTATACTGGCAGAAATCAACTCCTCAACTCGTGAGCGTCCGATTGCAAGCGCCCCAACTTTCCAACCCTGAACAAGCCTCTGTCTAACTAACTCTTCCAGCCGTACCCCTTTGTCTAGCATATTGGCCCATACCTCTACTGACCAATCACATGCTTACCCGTATAACTTCATGCCTATCAGAATACCAGACATAAATATACATATCAATGAACACTATGTGGAGCTATATTATTGGACAACCATCATTGAGCCGAGTCAACGTCTTTCCTATAGTTCCCCTGCTCATGAGCAACTACGTGCCTAACCGTCTAAGTCTGTCTACCTGTCTACGTAGATACTAGCGTGTGTCCGCATGACTACCCTTGTCTTTCACTCTCTAGATTCTTCTTTCTTGGAATAGGATTTCATCAGCCTGGACTCTTTGCGTTCGGCCCGTTGACCCACTTGTAGAACTGGACCAGTCGGTCAACCTGACTCACTTTTCTACATTGCCATGTCCTGCCTTACGCCCAATATATAAATATATGTATACCTAGTTTAATAAAGAAGCTTATTATTATAATTACCTTACATACCTAAATCTAATCTGTGATAGCGCGGAGAGACAAGACACCAGAGGATTGTTCAGAATGGCGGAGGAAATATGTGGCACGGTGAGCAGCGAATCATCAGAAATAAGGAACAAAGAGGTCGAAAAGATAGAGAACAAGGACGAGATCAGAGGAAGATGGAGAGAACACTTCGAGGAACTGTACAACGAAGAGAATCCAACGGACATCACGGTCTTGGAGGAAATGCCACAGAATAACAACCAGGATAGACTGGGTCACATACTCAGAGGAGAAATAGAAGAAGCGATAAAAAACCAAAAAAAAGAGGAAAGCACCAGGGGAGGATAACATCACAGCAGAAATGATCAGGGAAGGAGAGGAGTGCTCAGTGGAGATGATGCACACCCTGTGCAACAGGATATACCAAGGAAAGAAATGCCCGGAGGACTGGGGAAAGGCGATCATAGTCCCCATACACAAGAAAAAGGACAAGACTATCTGCAGCAACTACAGAGGAATCAGCCTCCTAAGCGTGCCTGGGAAAGTGTACACCAGAGTCCTGCAACAACGACTACGGAGGTATGTGGAGGAAATAGTGGGGGAGGAACAAGCGGGTTTCAGAAGAGGAAGGGGAACAGTGGACCAAATATTCACAATTAGGCAACTGTCGGAGAAATACTATGAAAAGAACAAGATGATATATAACAACTTCATAGATTTCAGACAAGCTTTCGACAGTGTCTGGCAGCAGGGGCTGTGGAGAGTGATGAGGAACTACGGAGTACCAGAAGAGCTAGTGGAACTACTGGAGGACCTGTACAGTAAAACGATAAGCGCAGTGAGAGTAGACGGGGAGCTAACGGAATGGTTCAGAGTACATGTTGGAGTAAGACAAGGCTGCGGCCTATCCCCATACCTATTCAACCTGATATTGGAGGCAATGATGGACATAGCGCTAGCAGATACAGAAATAGGGGTGAGAATAAATGGAGAAATAGTCAACAACCTAAGATTTGCAGACGATATAGACCTGATGGCGGAAAGCGAAAGCCAACTACAGGAACTAACGACCAGGGTACACGAAAGTAGTAAAAGATTCGGGCTTAGGATCAACGGAGAGAAGACCAAAACAATGACAATTGGCAAGGAAAAAAAGAAGATAACCATCACCTTGGAAGGAGAGGCGTTGGAGCAGGTGGCGGAATTTGTGTACCTTGGGGGTGTAATTACGGAAGACGCAGAATCGACAAGGGACATAAGGAAAAGAATTGGGCTAGCATCGGCAATGTTTGGGAAGCTGAGGAAACTATGGAGATCAGGCAACATCTCAATAAGAACAAAAACCAAGCTATATGAAACACTGGTAATACCGGTCCTTATGTATGGAGCAGAGTCTTGGTGCGTGAAAAGGGAGGACGAGAGAAGACTGCTGGTGGCGGAGATGGGATGGCTACGAGGACTACTGAATAGATCACGGAGAGAAAAAATACGGAACGAAGTGACACGAGAAGAACTGGGACAGAAGAAAACGGTAGTGGAAAGAATAAAGAAAAGAAGACTAACATGGTATGGACATGTGATCAGAATGGAGAGCGGAAGAATGCCGGCAAAGGCGCTGCACGGAGAAGTGGAGGGAACGAGGAGCAGGGGACGACCGAAGAAGAAGTGGATAGATAATGTACTGGAGGACATAGAAGACAGAGGATGGGAGTTAAAAAAGGCAATAGAACTCGCAAGAGACCGGCCGAAATGGAGAAGTTTTGTTGGAGCCTCATCGTCGGTGAACACTTGACGGAGGAGAAAAAAGAAAAAAGGAAAGAACAGGCATGGCTACTGTGTCGCCAAAAAAGCGTTAATCAATTATTGGACACCGTTAATTCATCTCCTTCCAATCTCATAATGTCCTCAATTTGCTTTATTGATCATTGAAATGTCCTTTGAGACCCTATGCTACGAAGGAAACTAAATATATCCAATATCATCAACGACAACTAACTTCTATGCCATAAGATCTCATTAAAGTATTTGTAACCTCTTCATCGCTAGTTGCTAAAACAAAGTAATGCAAATTACAATTCTGCAATTCTGCAACATGAAAGCAGACATCACTATCGTATAATCCAGCCCACGTCCATTAAAGGCATATCAACAGAGCATTGAAATTTTTATATTCTTGTGCTCTGGTAACTGAAAAACAAGACAGGCTAAATACTGGAAAACGAAATAGTTGCTAAGTTTGTAAAGGAAAGTCGCCCATGGATCTGTTAGATGTTACACACAGCCATGGTGTAAGAGATAGATTATCGTGACACAGCGATAAGATTAGGTCCTCTTAGACACCACTGAAACAAATTTTGTAAATGCTAAATTAATCTTATTCCGGTTGATCGCAAACTTAATAAAAAAAAAATTAATAAAAACATAACAAAATTGCCGAGAATTAATGTAGGTGTGGTAAGCCATAAGATGTCTCTAAATAATGGAAACACTCCTATCGCTACCTTATCTTGGGAACACATCATTCTATATACATAATTATAAGGTGAAAGCTGTACAATATGAGGTTGAGTTGAAACAACAAAGCTATGATTTCTTAATCATTCAGGGTATTTTTCTTTTCGTTTTTACGTATGGAGAGGTCACGGTCGATGTCAACGTCAACCAAAGATTAGGTTGTACTGCGAGAGGCGCTTTATAAATGCATGAATACAGTGTTTTTGTTCTGGGAAAAAAGGTTCCGGAACGGAACAATAGGTTCTGGAACGGAATAATTATGGGCGGGCTAAAATCCCGAGAAAAACGGGATTGGGGGTTGGGAGGGGCCTCAGCAAACACTGAAAACAGTTCAAAACACTGAAATTAAATTAAAATACCTAAAATATTGTTTTTATTATTAAAATAAATAAATTATTTTTTAATACCTGAAAAAAGGTGCCGGAACGCGGTTCCGGCTGAAAAAAAGCACTGCATAAATACAATAGAATACAATACAATGATGTCGCTAAACGCTGGATGGTGCTAATAATACTTTTGGCATTTTAGACACCTTTACTTCGTTTTTAACAAGGCTATATATTTCTCGTCTCCATGCATAATTACTAACCTTGGAAGTGGATTCTTCTAGGGGAAAAATTTACTCAGAGGTAAATGTATGCTATCTAAGACTCAACTCAACAATGTTTGATTGTAATGACTGAAAAATTTCTTGCAAAATTCAAAAGTAGAGTTAAGAATGTCCTATCGTAATTACATATGTTTTAAACTTGTAATTGAAGCTGCTGTAAAATTTTATTAGCCAGATTAAGAATCTTATGCATATCAAGATTGTTCATCAAGAATTTTTTTATTTGAAATACTTTGTGTATGACAACTGCTGCAAAATGTTCCTTACTTTGCATCAAATACCATCTTATCATAATGTATGGTCATATACATTATTAGCTGTATTTTGTTTGTTTGTGTGTCTTTAAACAATCAATATTAGTGACATTGTAAAGTTCTGTAAACGGTGTCCTTCGCGCGTTATAAATTTCTCATTTTCATTACATTGTTTAAATTTTTTAATTGTCGTCAATGGCCTTTGATGTCCTACGAGAACGTTAAACCTCGGAATAAAAAATTTCAATTC
>OY744609.1:3953909-4003909 GCA_963556255.1 Allolobophora icterica
ATACCGTTCAGCAGACAGCAGAACCCGATCCATGCACCCCACCGCTCAGCCAGAAGAGCAATATAAAGCGTAACAAAAGAATGAATGAGGATGGCAGTAGAGTTAGAGTTGAGTTACAGTGCGGAGCTGGCACAGTTGGTATTAGCAATCGCGCCTGAGGAGGTGGTGGATATGAGGAGCGGAGGTGACGGACCACAGAGTAAATTAAGCGAGGAAAATCAGCTGCATTGATACCCTTCCAAATTGTATCTTTCTTCTTGAAATGGTTTTATTTAAGGGAAAATATCTTCAATTTGCTCACAGATTAAATACACAACTCAAGTAAAGATTAAGAATTTGCTTTAACCCTCAGAGGCTAACCTATAAAAAAATCACACATTGGATAACCTGGGGTGAATTTTTCACCCCTCACTATTTGAGGCATGTGATATAAAATTAAACCATGTTCGATCAACAATGGTAATTGTACCAAGTTCAACATAAAACTGCAAAACTAGGAAACCTAACTAAACTCAACTATCAGCACAATCATCGAGTCTACAGTCATCCACACACAAGTAACGCTTTGTTGCATGCGTTCCACAGACAAAGTTGCTACACATTATGACAGCGAATACTGGCCACGGTATGACGTCAGTCACGTGACCATTCATCCAAAATAAGTAAGACAAAATATATGGAATTAAGCAAAAGTCATCTATGAACAGATACACAAAGGCGCACGGCATAACTCCAAAGCTGTAAAAAAATTCAGCGCAAATACTGACAGTGGGGTGAAAAATTCACCCCAGGTTGGCCTCTGAGGGTTAATATGGACTACTTACAGAGTGAAGTCTATGGAATTGGAAAGAAAAATGTAGAGAAAAAACTGTTGCACACGAACATAAGTGTCAATTAGTCATTTATTAAACTGTTCTTACGATAAAGAACTGTTCTTTTCACTGTTAGCGTATATTTCTGTGACATTGTTTGATTATAATGACTATAATGACTGATATTTACTTGAAAAATTCAAAAGGAGAATAAGAATGTCATGTCATAATTACATATGTTTTAAACTTGTAAATGAAGCTGTTTTAAAATTTTTATAACTAGGTTAAGAATCTCACGTACATCAAGATTGTCCATCAAGAATTTTTTAATTTTTAAGTATTTTGTGTATGGCAATTGCTGCAAAATGTTGTTTAATTTGCATCATATGAATGAATGAATGAATGAATGAATGAATGAATGAATGAATGAATGAATGAATGAATGAATGAATGAATGAATGAATGAATGAATGAATGAATACTCGTTTATTGAACATCATAGCTGACATAACGCAATTAGAACAATCCAGTGAATCCACAGAGGTTATAGACTCACGAGCAGCTAATTAGCGTCTGTAGGCATTCTTGTAGATAATACGGGGTATAAAATTATGATCTTCTTTATCGGGTAGGGCAAATTCATGCGATCTCGGTCGAAGGTTACGTCCACTGCTGCGGAAGCGAGGGGCAGGCCACGCAACGATTAGGATGTCTCACGATAGCACGAAAAGTCGTTTATCTGACGGTAAAAAAATGGTGTCTAAAACTTAACTTACCATTCTCGACGATTTCGAAGTCCGGTTCATAATCGAAGTAAATAGTAAAAATTCGAAAAATGAGATATAAAAAGAAAGTAGAAAACACAATTAACTTTAAAATTTACAGAAAATACTGAGATTTTTCAACGCATAAAATCCTTGAATGTCCATCATAGCCACCTGGCGACTAACTTTCTAACAAATTTATCTTAACATATTTCTACAAATTCAGTCTCTAAGTTCGTATTTCTCCGACCTTGTTTTTATGCAGACATACTTAATACGTGTAAGATGAATGCAAAACTTTATAAAAATGCACAGATTTATTCCCCCGCGTTTCCATAAAGTATATTACTTTGTGGGTAATGGACTATAAGATACCGTTACACAACGGGCTAACATGAAGCAATCTTTAGACACCTTTAAAACAGTTTTCACGATGCCATATTAACCTCATTTCGCTCAAGCTATTATTCGAATGGACTTTCGTGTAAAGGTCGTGGAAACTAATCATTTTCTGAAATTGTTGTACCGCGTCCTATGGGAGGTCGCCCAGGGGGAGGCGCAATATGTTACACAAAGTGATAAATTTAGGTAGGCCTAGTTTTCAGACACGTTTGCAACAATTTTGCCTAACGAAATATTACCCTCCTTTTTGCTAAATCACTAACGGAAAAAGACAACAAATTAAAACAATCATTTGAAACATTCATCAGAAAATAGTGGAGAATAAATCTGGGTAGGCCTAGGGTAAGGTCGACGTCAACAGCCATGGCAGCCAAAAGACGTCGTTAATTTACCTTGGGAACATATACAATGCTATGGTGAAAACTGCACAAAATACGGTTGAGTTGAACACATTTGAAAGATACCATTCTATGATGTTTTGCCTTTCGTTATCAGTTATGGAGAGGTCAAGGTCGACGTCAATGGCGGCCGAAGATGTCGCTAAACGCTGGATAATGCTAAAAATACTTTGTGCGTTTTAAACACCTTTATTTCGATTTCTACAATGCTACGTATAACTCAACTCGTCTTCCATAAACGTTTTCCATCTGAATTCTGAACTACCGAAAACATTTAAAACAGAGCGTCATTAAACATCAACCACAAAACAACAGTCAGCAAACACAACCGCTGTATTTTCCAGGTGGTGCCAGTCCGAATCCTGGAAAAAGGAGGAGGGCAACGTTTGTCATATTTGTGATGAGCCCCGTTCTCTCTGCACGCCCTTTCACTCTGAACAATGGTCACCCGCCATCCCACCCACCCTCTCACACATACACACACACACACACACACACACACACACACACACACACACACACACACACACACACACACACACACACACACACACACCACACACACACACACACACACACACACACTGCTAGTGACAGCTTGTTCAATAACTCACCTTGTTCGCACTTTGTTACCATGGAAACTGCCGTTTACTCGGGCATTAACCTGTTGGTCAAATGGCGAGAAGGTGTCTGATGGGGCAGCACACTTAATGTGACCTACACGGTCAAACACAGAGTCACTCAGCAGATAGACAGACTGTCAGGGAGATAGAATGATAGGCGGACGCCCGAGAAGACAGAGAGCGACAGAGGGAATGACGGACGGGCAAAGAGACAGACAGAGACGGGCAGACAGACAGACAGGCGCGAGAGCAGACACAGCGATAGACGGAATGACGGACAGGACTAAGAGACAGGAAAACATACAGAGGACAGGCAGGCAGACAGGCAGACGGATCATTGTAAAGACCAATGTGACGTTTGGTTATAAGCCAACTGTAATGTAAGGCAAATTAAGGTGTGTGTGTTGTGTGTGTGTGTGTTGTGTGTGTGTGTGTTTTGTGCGTGCGTGCGTGCGTGCGTGCGTGCGTGCGTGCGTGCGTGCGTGCGTGTGTGTGTGTGTGTGTGTGTGTCCGGGTTTATTAAGGCAAACTGATAAGGATTTAGATGAACTCCAGATCGGGAGGTGAAAGTGCCCCTCGTATATTAGACGCCCTAGGGAACGACAGTTCACAGAACCCTTTAGGAGTTGAAGCAACATTCGGCTGATGCGCCGAGACGACAAAAATAATCCGACAAATGCGACAAAACGAATCCTCAAATATCGGCAAAAACTCATCACTTTCGCACCCGGTTTCGAACCTGCGACTCAGCAGTAAAAAGACTTCGCGTTTGCCACTCGTCACATCCCAGCCTCACCCACATTTTCTTTCCATTGTTTTGTCATCTTACGGCAGCAGCGGCCATTACAGTCTACGTTGCAAGACCCCCAAACCAAAACAGCGCTTGAACGAAAACAAAGACTATAATAGTGTCGTGACAACGCAATATAAAGGTGTTGACAACTTAAATATTTTTAAAGTCTTTATCTTAGAGACATCTACCGGCTGCTTGAACCGTTAAAGTCGTTGAACCGTTAAAGTCGACTTTGCGTTGTAGACAAAAAGACATAATTATGTATTCCCATAAACTAACATTTATCCGACTAAAAAATGACTCATAAATAAAAAGTAGCGTGCTGCTTTTTTAAATCTCAGATATGAAATCAAAATAATAAAAACCAGTCAATATAGTTTATGTTGTATTGAACGTTTTAAAATCAAGCTATTCAAATAATTCACTCGATTATAGCGACAGGCTAAAGTGATTTAAAGGTGTCGAAAAAATTTAATATTTTCGACGTCTTCCAAGACATCTTGCGGCTGCAACGTTCTTTAACATCGACACTGCGTTACAGAGAGGTACGAAAAAGAGTATAATATATGGTGTCGCAATACGAGACAATATACCTGAAAAAGGTGTGTCTGTTCCAAACAGATATTTTCTTGTAGATGCAAATACCAATCAAGTTATAAGTTGTTTTTTTCTGCCTCGTGGCAATCCATCCGCATTTGATGTATACTCTATAGGAAGATCGCAGCTCTTAATGTCGCTGAAAGTATTCTAAAGCGACTGGAAGATGGCCTTAAAACGCGTCCTGTTTCGGTTTCTATGGAAGGATGATCTCTGCTTAGAAATGAGACAGACAGACAGACAGACAGACAGACAGAGAAAGACAAAGAGAGACAGCGAGACAGACAGACAGACAGACTAAAACACAGACAGACAGATAGGCATCAGTTGCTCTGTTTTCTGCTGTGTCTCTGGTACTGTCTCTCTGTTTCTGTCTATGTCTGTCTCTGTCTCTGTTTCTCTGTCTGTCTCTCTCTCTGTGTTTGTCTCTGCCTGTCTGTCTGTCTGTACTGTCTGTCTGTCTGTCTGTGTCTGTCTGTCTGTGTCTGTCTGTCTGTGTCTGTCTGTCCTGTCTGTCCTGTCTGTACTGTCTGTCTGTCTGTCTGTCTGTCTGTCTGTCTGTCTGTCTGTCTGTCTGTCTGTCTGTCTGTCTGTCTGTCTGTCTGTCTGTCTGTCTGTCTGTCTGTCTGTCTGTCTGTCTGTCTGTCTGTCTGTCTGTCTGTCTGTCTGTCTGTCTGTCTGTCTGTCTGTCTGTCTGTCTGTCTGTCTGTCTGTCTGTCTGTCTGTCTGTCTGTCTGTCTGTCTGTCTGTCTGTCTGTCTGTCTGTCTCTCTCTCTCTCTCTCTCTCTCTCTCTCTCTCTCTCTCTCTCTCTCTCTCTCTCTCTCTCTCTCTCTCTCTCTCTCTCTCTCTCTCTCTCTCTCCTCTCTCTCTCTCTCTCTCTCTCTCTCTCTCTCTCTCTCTGTAGTACTACTTTTTTGCTACAGGACGATTCTGATTTGTTCAATTAAATTTAATTCATTTCCCTTTTAATCTAATGGTAAGCAATTACTTAACAATACGACGTCATTTCAAAAGAACCGCTCATTAACAGCAAACCCCATTAAACGTTATTAAGTGACAAAAGAAATTTTTTGATTTAATCTAAATTTCTAATATCTGTCCTCAAATCGTTCGCATTTCATAGACGTTCGTAATTGTAATTACGATAATTTATAGAGCCTTATCAATAGCAAGCTACTTCTTGGATGCTCTAAACGGACAGCCTGCTGTTACATCAATTATAAAGTGATGAAATAGATTAAACTATCCTACGAAGTGAGACTAAAAATATTTGTATAGGCCTAATCCAGAAATACGAGCGTTTAAATTCCAAAACTACTTGACAAAGTACAACTAAATATGAGCTACGAATTAAGTAAAGTACGAGAATACAAACGAATTCAGTAAATAGGAATTAAGTACATTAGGAATTAAGTAAAATAGGAATTAACTAAAATAGGAAGTAAGTACTTTAGCAATTAAGTATAACAGGAATTAAGAAAAATGGGAATTAAGTATATTAAGAATTAAGTGAAATAGGAATTAAGTAAAATAGTAGTAAAATAGGAATTAAGTAACATAGGACTTAAATAGAATAGGAATTATGTGAAAGAGGAATTAAGTAAAATAGGAGAATACACACGAGGTAAGCGAAAACGACTGACTTCCATCACAAACGGCACCTTTTTATGGAGCACAGTGTACACAGTGGTCGTATTCCGCCGGGTAAGACATGAAAAAGAATCAGGATTAAGTAAAAAGTACTCCGCTAGCAGCTGGAGAATCAGAGATCTTGTGGAACGCGGATATTAAGCTATTCAATTAGACCATGAGTTATGACACTACTGCGTTTTTATCCCGACTCGAGTGCCATCGAAACTGTTCGTTGTTTTTGTCGGTCGATTACGATTGTGGAGGTCGAGATCGTAAACTGGGCCATCAACGAGATGGCATCCTGCATTCGGACCAGATGCCCGCATCAATTCGACCGTTCCCTTCTCTCTGCGATTCCTTGGAAAGAGCGGCGGATGGAACGACAATAGAGAGAAAGACAATGCATAAAAAGACAATAAAGAGATGGACAACGACTATCGCTTAATTGGTCTCTTTAAAGTTTCATGTGTACCACTCAACGATCGCATTTCTGTCCTCTGAAGAGGCAGATGGACTGGCATGCAGGCACATAAGCAAACAGACAGATAGACAGTCATAGCAAGGCAGATAGACAGACAATCTGGCGTATAGACAGTAATAGATCCAAGCAGACAGCAGAGATAGAGAGATAGGCAGACATGCGAACAGATCGAGAGACACAAACGCTGGCCAGACAGACAGACAGACAGATAAGCAGAATAGGCATGCATGCAGTCTCTTGTACAGATAGAGACAGACAGGTAGACAAACAGATAGACAGATCTAGAAAGGCAGACACACACAGACAGACACAGGCAGGCATAAGGACAGACATATGGAAACAGGTAAAGGCAGACAGACAATGATAGAATGAATGGCAGACACACAAATAGACAGACAGACGGAGAGGCAGACAGACAGACAATAAAACAATAGCATGTGAAGACACAAAAACAGAAAGAATAGAAAACAGACTGTCCGTGTCTTTGTCAGCGTGCCTCTGTCTCCCCATCACTTCCTCTGTTCCTGTGAGTTTTACTCTTATAGAAATTCATTATTGTTGCCCTTCATAGCCCACTCAACACAGACATCGTCCAGTTATTGAATGAATAATGCAAGCCTTCCGTTGCCTCTCGAATTTCCTCCATCCTCTTCCTCCATACTAATTCTCCTCTTGCTCCATCCTCATCTCCCATCCTCCTCATTCCCCTCTTCCTCAATCCTAATTCTCCTCTTCCTCCATCCTTCAGCCCATCCTCCATCAACCTCCTCCATCCTAATTTTTCTCTAACTCCAGCATCCTCCTTCATCCTCCTCCTCCTCAGAGTCTTCAGTCCTTCTTCTCCATCCTCCTCTTTCTTCCTCTTCAGCCCTCCTCCTCCAGCCACCTTCCATCCTTCCTCTACTCCATGCTTTTCCTCCAACTTCCTCCTCCATCCTCCTCCTCCTCCTCCACCCTTGTTCTCCTTTATCCTCCTCATCCCATCTTCATCCTCGTTCCTCCTCCATCCTGCCCTCCATCCTCCTCCTCCCTTCTTTTCCATTCTCTATCCTCCCTCTCCTCCTCCATCCTCCTCATTCTCCTTTATCCTCATTTTCCCCATCTTCTTCCTCTTTCTTCATCCAGTCCCTTTCTTCCTCCATCCTCCTATTCCTTCTCCATCCTCCCCTCCATCCATCTCCTCCATTTTCTTCCATCCTCTATCCACATTCTCCCTTCTTCCAGTTCTCCTCCTCCTCTTCCAGTTTAATGGCTCATGCGACGAAATAGAAATTGGTACTTGTGGCGCAAACTAGATTACTGTGGCTGCCCACTGTGTGCAACAGAGTACACTTCCGGCCATGGAGCATTCAAGCGTGAGACCGTATGTACTAAACGCACGTTATTTCTTTCTATTGCGCACGTACGGTACGCGTACGTTATTACGCCTTACCTTGATGTACGTTGACATTTAGTTCATGACTAGACTAAAATACATAACATTATGCAAAACCAAAGTTAACAGAATCCAACAAGACTAGCCTACTAGTACATAGCTCTAGTTCTAGGCTCTAGTTACTACAGCTAACCTGTTATTGTCAGCCAGTCACGTGGTCAAGCTATAATACGTACCTTACCTTAGGCTTAGAGGCTTAGACCTTAGACTAAGTCCTTCCACGCGCTGACAGCGCATCGGGCTACACAGCTCCTCCACACTACGCTGTCCTCCGCAGCCTTCTCAGCCTCCTCCCACGTCATTCCGCCGCCGTCCAAATCTTGTATATAATTCGTATATAGTAATATATTATTATTATTAGTAGTAGTAGTAGTAGTAATAGTAGTAGTAGCATCAGCAGTAGTAGTATTGGATTATATAATAATAATAATAATAATAATAATAATAATAATAATAATAATAATAATAATAATAATAATAATAATAATAATAATAATAATAATAATAATAATAATAATAATAATAATAATAATAATAATAATAATAATAATAATAATAATAATAATGTAATATGGGACTGACCAGATCCGACGGAAAAAGACCAGACGGCCAGACTCTGATCCCTTGGAGTGGCGGACGCCCTCTGATATGGGACGCGACCGTGGTGGATACGGTAGCCGCTTCATATCTCCCCGAGACGGCGAATACGGCCGGAGGGGCAGCAGAAAGGGCGGCCACAAGGAAGCACGCCAAATATTTAGAACTGCAAACGAGATACACCTTCGAGCCGATCGCCGTGGAAACATTGGGCCCTACCAACGAAGAAGGTCTCACCTTCGTTTCCGAAAACGGCCGCCGATTGACGGCAATCACTGGCGAGGCTCGCGAGACAGCCATTCTTTTCCAGAACATATCAATAACAATTCAACGATTCAATGCCGTTGCATTTCCGGGCACAATGTCAGGACTACTCGGGATCGAGGACCGGCGGGCCCATCCAAGCTTAACCTAATTATGCAACCTTGAAGACACCGTTGCAAAATCGAGATAATAATAATAATAATAATAATAATAATAATAATAATAATAATAATAATAATAATAATAATAATAATAATAATAATAATAATAATAATATGATGATGATGATGATGATAATAATAATAATAACAATAATAATAATAATAATAATAATAATACAATCATTTGGCAACAACAACAACAACAACAACAATAATAATAATAATAATAATAATAATAATAATAATAATAATAATAATAATAATAATAATAAAAAAAATAATAATAATAATAATAATAATAATAATAATAATAATAATAATAATAATAATAATAATAATAATAATAATAATAATAATAAATAATAATAATAATACGATGACGGAAGTGCGTATGGAACACCGATTCTTCCATAAATGTATTTTGCTCATTCTGCAAATGCAGTTACATTTTTTACGTATACGGTTCGCGTACGTTATTCCTGTCGATAACATACGTACGGTACGCCTTCGTTTTTCCGGTAAGTAACTCACGGTCGCACTTTGGAGCATTCCTGTCAGCCCTGTTTCCTTAATCCGTCTCGTCATTATGTCAGTTGTCTTCTGCAGAGGTGCTCGATTGTCTAGTGAGAGGTCGAGGTTCAAATCCCCGCCAGGGCAGAAATTAGTTTCCAGCTTACTACCCCACCTGCGCTGCCTAGCCAACTCAGCTATAATGAGCGCAAGCACTGACCGTACGCTGTGGGTGGGAAAACGATACGGCGAGGGAGAGGACTGGCCACCCACCTTCGTATGCTGACGCTAAGGAAATAAGTCGGTAAGACTTTATACTCATGGCTGACTCTCTGGCTAACTAACGGACGATGAATGAATCGAGAGTTTATAATCATATGACAACAAAGGCCTTTGACGAAGACAAATTATTTTTGAACAGTTTCACTGCACCTATTGCATAATACAACTCCAATAGCCTAAGGGTCGACTATTCCTCTCTTACCTATAGGGCGAATGCAAGACTTAAAGACGCGGTTTAGATTGTCAGGGGCATCTATCCCCCCCAAGTCATTGGAGCAACGTCCCTTTTCCCCTCTTCATCCCCCCTTCCCGTTCCTTCCCCCTGAAATGCTGGCACACACACTGACAAATCCCCCCCCCCATTTCTTGGATGGAGCATTTGCTCCAAGGTTTCTATGGTGTAGACGCCCCTGTAGATTGTATTGTATTGCATCAAAGATTTCTAAAGCGTCTCAGTGTAACCCAGTCAGAGGTGATCCCAGTGCTAGGAATCCCTGAGGGAAAATAAAAGATTTGGTACAGCGAATAGATGTAACAGGATCCCCAGTGAGAATGAAGCAACACTGATATTAAGACGGGTTACACAATTTGCTTAGAGCTTGAAAAGGCTTTGAAGAATGGGTGCATTCAGCTTCATGAATACACGATGCTCCATATTCACCGTCATCCAAGGCGAACAAAGGCTATTAATTATTGTAGCGCACTTTCACGTTCTCATGTTTGCAAGTCGATATTGCACTTTTCAATCTATCAATCAATCAATCAATTAACTTTTCAGTTTTTTAACGAAAATGACTATGAATTTTCGCTAGTGTAATTTTTTTTATAGTTATAGTTAATGATATCTTAGTTACAGTTATTGATAACGAAATCATGTTATTTTTGTTAACGAACAATTTCGTAACCGTCATCGTTACTAACGAGAACCACTCTAATTGATGGATATAAATGCACTGTGCGGTAAACGACTTTAAATGCATGTTGAAATGTTAAAAAAGGTGTGCTGTTGTCCGGATTATGCCCGTTGTGTTAAGGTTAGGATTGGATGGATTAAGGTAGGATCAGTCTTGCTGTCAAGGCCTTAAACCTCAAGACCAATACCAAGACCAAGACTTTGAACCTCGAGACCAAGACCAAGACCAAGACTTTGAACCTCGAGACCAAGACCAAAACTTTTGAACCTCAAGACCAAGACCGAGACCAAGACCCAATAAATCACATTCAGCCCAATACTTTTTCCGTGCAAAAAATTGTCAAGTCGGACTATTCGTCGTGAGTCTTTTATTTTATTCAGGCAAACTAACTTCAAATGCAGACTGCAGAGAACTCCGAATTCCTATTTACAAAAGTCCTTCATGCAAAATGTTATTTCAAATGCCTTGTATTTCATAAAAACCAATTCACTCAGAATTTTCTGACCAAGACGTGCCTTGTGGGGCATCACAAAATTCCGTCATATGAAAAAATACGTTCTACAGGTGCTGAAGTCGCTGGCACACACAGTAGCTGTCAAGCACTGGATGGAAATGTACAAGTCGTGAGCCTTTTTGAAATCCTCCCATGGTTTATCAGACCGTCTGGCTTCAGAAATAAGTCTCGGCAGGGCTTCCAGACACAGCATAACTTAGTTCCTGCTGCCGATGGGTCTTCCTGACCAACAAGACTTGCATTCGTCCGTAGGTATTTGTCGTAAGCTATGATGCAACTAGGCTTGATAAATTCTTAAATTCTTGAGTTTTGTTAAATGGCTGTTCATATTGACAGCCGGTCTTGGTCTTGCGAGACCAAGACCATGACTTTGAGCCTCAAGACCAAGACCAAGTTTTTAAACCTCAAAACCAAGACCTAGACCAAGACTTTTGTTCTCAAGACCAAGACCAAGACCAAGACTTAAAAACGAACTCGAGTGCACTCGAGACCAAGATCATGGTCTCGAGGACAACAAGTCTGGGTAGGATAAGATAGATTAGGGTGGAACAGGATAGATTCGGGTGGAATTGGATGGACTATGGTAGGATAGGATGGATTAGGCCTGGCTGCATGCCAAAATGTACAGCCCATATATAGGCCCTATGCATCCTCTATAAAAGCCCGTGGAAATGCGGGCTGGAAGAATCCTACGACTTTTCCTTTCTTGGCGCTGTATAAATCTTCGAGATCACGATAACGAAAATCCCATCTGGAACCCTGTTGCTTTGTATTTACACGAAAACAATCTTTCGAACACCGACTAAAGATGTCATTAGTATGTGCGCTGTATGCAACCAGGCAATCATTGTGTGCGAAAACAACATCGTGGCGCCACCTACCATTCGGCGTGATCGCCATGAATCTATGTAATAGCAGCAGCTGCTGTCAACAAGCATCACAATTCAATTGGACACCCTTTCTTAGTTGACCACAGTTAGGTATGTACAGTAAAGCTTATAGAACGTTAACACTGTGCCCCAAAATAAACCATTATTAGTTGCATTATAGTAACTGACTTTCAGAAACCTATATACATGTACAAATACATGTACAAACAACTATATTTATATATACATATTTGATATACACATGAACTGCTTTGCATATAATACATATTATATACGTCTGCCGTATATATATATATATATATATATGTATATATATATATACGGTTTTGCTGTCTTGGTATATTAACGTTGATGTGGGGTTTTGTTCAGACACACACCAACACACCCAGATACACACACACACACACACACACACACACACACTCACACACACACCTATACACACACACACACACACACACACACACACACACACACACACACACACACACACACACACACACACACACACACACACATATATATATATATCTACTTTTCTCAGATTTTCAGAAATATGTATCCAAATATGTGTAAAATTGTATATATATATATATATATATAATAAGTTTATATGTATTCAGATTTAATAATGTTACCTGGCTTGCAGCAATATATACATATAAACAAATATTTAGTATTATAGTCACGTGTCTATTCCACGTGTCGGCGGGAATTAACTCCCCGGTGATAACCCTTCGATCTAAGCGCTGTTCGCCAAATGATTAGCCCTTTGTTCGTAATAACCGAACATCATTGGCTAACCCAGGTATCGTTTTTACCGGAGGCCCTATTTCAGTTGTGTATACTCTACATACATTCATGTATTGGTTTATACGGCTGCCATAAACCGCTGACACTAATTTAACTTATGTCAAATTACATTATTGGGGAAGGCAATGGCAAACCACCCCTGTTAACTTGCCAAGAAAATCGTCATGAAACACACTAAGCCAAAAACGGTGAAGATAGACGGAGAGGAAATAGAGGTGGTAGAAAGCTTCACATTCCTAGGATCACTGGTTGGAAAGGAGGGAAAGTGTGATCCAGAAATAAAACGAAGGATTGCTATAGGGAAAGCTGCAATGACCGGACTGGAAAAGATATGGAAAGACAAACATGTGAGCATAGAAACCAAAAAAAGGCTCGTGAGAGCACTAATCTTTCCTACGGTACTGTACGGTTGCGAGACGTGGACAATGACAAAGAACATGGAAAATAAGGTTAACGCTTGTGAAATGTGGATATGGAGGAAGATGCTGAGAATATCTTGGACTGAGAAAAGAACGAACGAATCAATACGAGAGGAGATTGGAGTTGAGAATGAAGAGTCGTTAAAACAAACTGCGACAAGAATGAAGCTAAGGTTCTTTGGACATGTTATGCGATCTGATGGTCTGGAGAAGGAAATGATGCTGGCGTGCGGTGAGGGGAGGAGAAGACTGGGTCGCCCAAGGAGGAGATGGATGGATGAGATACAAGATGTAACTGGCATGAATTTGGCGGAATTGAGAGACTTGTCATCGAATAGGAGATGGTGGAGTGTGTTCACCAGGACGGTCGCTAGAGCTCCACGAGCTGACAGCACAAGGTGACAAGGTGACAAGGTGACATTATTGGCGGTTAACCTCGCTTGAGGTCAAATATAGCGGTATTAAAATCGTTATAATGGTGTCTAAAAGCAGCATTACATCGGAGCATTGACATGTTTAACGAGGTGCCAAAGCTGCCTTGGCCGATATTGTCAAATATAATATGTAATCTAAATTGTTTTAAAATGTAGCACACAACAAATAAATCAACCTAATTTTGTTAGTATTTAGGATCTTACGTCGACAAAATCTTCTTGAATCTTGTAAATGTCGTGAAAAACCGAAAACCATCACAATCCGTTAAGCTAGCCCTGATGCAGCCATGAGTATGAAGTTGTAGCGACTTCAGTCTGCTTAGCCTCGGCATATGAATGCTCGTGGCCGGTCTTCTCCCTCGCCGTCTCATCTTCCCATGAACAGTGTACGGTCAGTGAACACAGTATAGCTGAGTTGGCTGGAGGGCGGGGGGAGGGCGCAGATGGAGCTGAATTCTCGGAATAAATGTCTGCCTTGGCGGATATGGGTAACATTAAAAACATCTACGTTTTATTTCTGCATCGTTGGGACACTTAATACATCGCATTTTATGCACCGCATACCACACCTGCACACACACACACACACACACACACACACACACACACACACACACACACACACACACACACACACACACACACACACACACACACACACACACACACACACACACACACACACACACACACACACACACACACACACACACACACACACACACACACACACACACACACACACACACACACACACACACACACACACACACACACACACACACACACACACACACACACACACACACACACACACACACAAACACAAACACACACACACACACACACACATATATATACATATATATATATACATATATGTACATATATATACATATATATACATATATACATACATATATATACACCTCGATCTTATTTTCTTCGCAACCAAGACCAAAGTTCACGCGATCCAATAAATGCAGTATACATAGTCATATACATATGTATGTATATATATATACATATATATTTATGCATATGCATATGTATGTATATATATACATATATATACATATATATATATACATATATATATTTATGCATATATATATATATCTATATATATATATACACTGCAATACAATATTTGTATACGTGTGTAAGTGATTTTGTTGCGAAGAAAATGAGGGTAAGATAGACGTTGTTGTGGTAGCCGTAAGCTATCGTTAAACAACATAGTTGGCTTTCAGCTGAGGTCAGTGAACGGGTCACGTCCGATATAATGCTTCCCTGTCGCCATCTATCCATTCAGGTCTTCCCTTCCGGTTGGTCGATGAAACGTCTTCAGTTCGACTTGTAAATCTCGGCTTTAAGGTCTTTTAAGTCTTTGCTTCGATTTCATGTAGTTCATGTTCGTGCATTGTATTGTATTGTATTGTTTGTTCTGATCTATGTTCTGACACATTGTATTGTTGTTTCATTGTGATCTTTGTTGTAATCGATGACATACTGTATTGTATTGTTATTCTATACAGCATATTCTTTCTTGTCATTGGAGTAACGTAACGTACTGTATTATTATATTATTATATTGTAAAGCACTGTATTATGTTGTTATTTCATTGTAATCTTTGTTGCAATCTATAACATAATGCATTGTATTGTTATTGCATCGTTTACCATGCGCTTTGTTGTTATCTGGAGTAACGTAATGTATTGTTTTGTTCTTGTATTGTTACTGTTTTGTTATTATATTGTTCTTGTATTGTAGTTTTATCTCGATCTACAGTATTGTAATTGCATTCGACAGTGTCAGCAGCTTATTCGCCATTTTATACGCTACCTCAAAATACCACCTGGCTGCTGGATATATCTCCAGCTAAGACGGCGCAATCGAAGTTATTAGATAAGATGATTGTAGTCGTCTTTGCGCCTAAGTCGAAAGATAGTTGAACCTATGGACGATGACGGTCATTGAGAGTCTAAAAAGACGTGTATAAGTGAATTTTTTTATTTAATTTAATTTTAAATTTAGAGTCTAAAAAGTTTAATGTTTAATTTAAGTGTTGTGTAATTGATTTTTCAGTAGTCGGATATATTCGAATCTCAACTGGCTCTCTACCTATTCGACTGCGTTTCATCTGGACTTTATTGAATCTTGTGTTCGAGACAATAGCTAAGATTTATATTTATCCCTCAGAGGTACAACACCACTGATAACTAGGTAATAATCGTTGAAGCTGATTGCAGGACGTTGTCAAAAGCTTTGGGCAGTTCCATCAAAGTAGATAACCTAGTCCCATTTCGCTGGTGTACTCAAAGTTTGCAGCATGATATGGGGATTTCTGCATCGGAAAAGTGGTTTCCGACACTGTAAGATGTTTTCTTTATTGAAAGACGTCTTCTAGCCGTATTTAGAAAGGGAGCTACCTACGTTGAAAATGTGTTTCTTGTATTGAAAATAAGAGTTCCTTATTGAAAATTAGAGTTTTCTCTTCTTTGGAAATGAGTTTCCTGTATTAAAATAAGAGTTTCCTGTAGTGAAAAGGAGATTTCCATTTTCAAAGAGAGTTTCCATTCACAAAATTGAGTTTTGAAAAGAGTTTCGTATGTCAAAAAGGAGTTTCCCATCATGAAATGGACTTTCCTACAGGGCCGGATTAACCACGGTGCTGATTGTGCTGCAGCACAGGGCCCCCAAATTGTAAAAGTAAAAAAATAAAGAATAAAGGATTAAGGAAAGAAACAGTGCAAATCGCAATGCATTATGCATAGCAATCATAGCTATGACTAAATATTGTTCTTTGACAGACTATGTTCTTTCCATGTCAGTGCGTGAGTCGTGATCTCGTGACAATCGTCCTATCTACTTCTTATGTGCTGTAAAGTATAACAAGTTATGTGTCGGGTTATTGTATGTCTGCCTTGCTTCTTAAAATTGTAAGGGGCCCCGTCATTCGATCAGCACAGGGCCCCCAAAAATGTAGATCCCTGCCTGCTTTCCTATAATAATGAACCGAAGTTTACTATGCTGATAAAAGTTTTTATATATTAAAAGTAGTTTCCTCTATTATTTTTATTGAAAAGGAATATCCTCTATTACACTTGTCTCTTCCTATACTTAAATTTCCAATATTGAAAAAGTTTCCATTATTAGACTATAAAGGAGTTTTCTATAATGTTTTCCGCTTTGGAAAGGACTACCCTTAACCTGAGTTTCCTAGGCTGAACCCAAGTTGCCTATATTGAAAGAGTGAAAGAGAATTTAGTTGTGTGAGTGTATTGGGCTAACTTGAAGTTACAAGTGGAACATGTCATCGACACACTCAATACGTTTTGTTTTCTTTTTATTGCAATGTAAAATCAGTTAAACAGTGACTCCATTTCAAAGTATAATAACAACATGCGAGTAATCTGCGCAGAATCGACTTGCAGATCAAAGCAAAACCACGATGTGTGAGCTAAACGCAGTTAACAAATAACAAGGCTAGCAACTTTCCTCTTCTTCGATTGTACCTAGCCGGCAGATCTAGATCTACATTAGCTGCAGTTGTTACATGGGTAGAGATCACCGATCAAGCTTGTAATTTAAAAGTAAAATAGAACTTTATATCTGATAGTTGGTACAGTTTGAATTGAGAATTTCTCAGATTTCTTAAATTTTGGTAAGGAGAAAAGATGGACAGATTGTGATGATTTTGTGGTGCGACTAATAATACTCCAATATGTCTAACAGTCACCAAATATTTTCCAATTACGTTAGTTTACATCAATTACAGAGGGGAAACGTTTGCGTAGTAAAATAGTCTACAATTAACTGAAATAAAGGGACAGCGTTTTAGCATAAAACAAACTCTTTGCCGCGTAACTTGTAAATAAAAGGCTCGTAGTCAGACTATGTATGTTCGTTTTGCCTACGGCTATGATTCTTTGCGCAGAATGATAGACGCAGGTTCTGACTCTGATACTAAAAAGGGTCGTCCGTTGAAGCGTACGAATTTTCGTCAACGACTGGGTCAAGTCAAGGATGCGTGATGATTTCTCCGTTAGCGTTCATTTCTTCCATTTTGTCAGGCGCAGGTATGTAAGTTTAACAGTGTTGAATGCTTTGCGCAACTCCAACGCGCCGTCGTCGCCGCCACGGCGACCTGCGCTTACTTGATGTCTCGTCTTCCTCCCATGCTCATGCCGGTCTGAGTGGCTCCTGCAGTGCTGCCCATCTGCAGACTGATGGCGGCCGATCCCTCCTTCGATAGATCATCGGCTCGGATGTCAGCCACGTGGCGTACACCTCCCATTGCCATTCCGGCCTGCGTGGCTCCCTTGTTGCTGCCCATCTGGAGACCCACCATGCCTTGGCCTTCTCTGGTGGCTTGATCAGCACGGATATCAGCCGCGTGACGTACACCACCAATGCTCATACCCGCCTGGGAGGCACCCTTGTTGGATCCGGCCTGGAGACCGACAACGGCCTGGCCTTCCTTGCACGCATCGTCGGCACGGATATCAGCCGCGTGACGTACACCACCAATGCTCATACCTGCCTGGGAGGCACCCTTATTCGAACCAGCCTGGAGACCGATGGTCCCTGCGCTGTCCTTGGACATGTCGTCTGCGCGGATGTCGGAAACGTGGCGTACAGCACCCATGGACATGCCGGCTTGCGAGGCACCCTTGTTCGACCCGGCCTGGAGACCGATGGACGATGCGCTGTCCTTGTTCATGTCGTCTGCGCGGATGTCGGAAACGTGGCGTACAGCACCCATGGACATACCGGCTTGCGAGGCACCCTTGTTCGACCCGGCCTGGAGACCGACCATACCCTGGCCTTCCTTGCACGCATCGTCGGCGCGGATGTCAGCAACGTGGCGTACACCACCAATGCTCATACCCGCCTGGGAGGCACACTTGTTCGTTCCAGCCTGAAGACCGATGATGCTCTGACCGGCACGCAGCGTTTCTTCGCTGAACTCTCGGATGTTCTTCTCTTGGGGTTTAGGTCCGATGGTTACACCGTTGAAACTGTGACGCTGAGCCTGTAAACAACGCATAGCGTATCTGTAAATGTTGAAAGGTTACTATGCTGGACCTGTTAAGAAACCAGCTTGCGTTCTTAACCTAGACAATTGAGCTAATGATTAACGAATTCCTAGACTTTGTTCATTCGTACATCCATCCATCCATCCATCCATCCATCCATCCATCCATCCATCCATCCATCCATCCATCCATCCATTCATCCATCCTGTAATCCATCCATCCATCCATCCATCCATCCATCCATCCATCCATTCATCCATCCTGTAATCCATCCATCCATCCATCCATTCATCCATCCTGTAATCCATCCATCCATCCATTCATCCATCCTGTAATCCATCTGTTAACCCAATCCTTCCGTTGACAATCCTTCTTGCTAAATCCTTGTTCTCTTTATACTTAACGCCTATTTAACGTTCACCTTTTGAACACTAATTCTACGTATAAGTATAACCTGAACTAATCAGCAACACAGTTTAATATCTTTTCAGTTTAATAAGAAACAAACAGACAGAACTCAATTCGATTACAACTCAACTAGTCAGCCACACTACTACAGCGAACACACTCGAATTCAAACTTCTCTAGTCAGCATAATTCTTCGCGCCTCTTGACACACCTGTCTTTTGTGCGCCTAAGCGAACTCTAATAATATACATATAGCGCGCCGCTGCCGATGTCGGCCGGCCGCGCGTGTCACTAAGACTAAACGTTATACATCTATCATATATATATATACACGTGAAACTAAAGTAAGCGCACTAAATATATACGCTAACATCTCGCACTGCAAGACTGTACACAAAACTCAGTTCACATTACCTCCTTCCTTTTTCTGGAATTGAGCAAATTAAATTTCAAAATTTGCGAAATTACCAAAATACATGAAACATATATATATATCTAACTAATTAATAAACAGTCTTACGATTACTTATAACCTTGACAAACAATCAGCAATAATATTCAATCTGCCCTTCTTGTACTTCACCTCAACATCAAAAGTTTGTAAGGCTAACGCCCAACGCACAAGTTTAGCAGACTTAGACATTGACTCAGTCAAGTATGTAAGAGGATTGTGATCAGTAAAAATGAAAATTTTTGATCCAATTATAATTTCTTTTAACTTGTTTAGAGCCCAAACAATAGCATAGGCTTCCTTTTCCACAGTAGCCCATCTCTTCTGGGTATCAGTTAATTTCTGACTGATAAATGACACAGGGCGTTCTATTCCCTTGTCGTCCATCTGTGTTAAAACAGCACCGACTGCAAAGTCACTACTATCGCAGTACAAATTGAATGGTTTTCCCACTTCAAAAACATATAACACTACTTTGGATCGCACAGCCTCTTTAAGTAAATCAAATGCTTGCTGATGTTCAACAGTCCAATCAATCTTATCAGAAACACGTTTACTAGTTAAATCAGATAGCGGTTTCGCAATCTGTGCAAAGTCCTTAATAAACTGTCTGTAATAATTAAAAAATCCAAGCAGTTGCTTAACTTGCTTCTTAGTTTCTGGGATCATCAAATTAGTCAAACTTTCAATTCTGTCTGGATTCATCTTTATCTTACCAGACCCAACCACATGACCGATAAACCTTACCTCACTCTTACCAAATATGCATTTTTTAAAATTCAAAGTAACGTTATGCAATCTCATTTGCATCAAAAATGCATCTAGATGCTGCAAGTGAACTTTCCAACTGTCAGAATGCACAGCAATGTCATCAACATACGGTTCTGCAAAGTCACTTATAGGCTGTAAAACTAAATTTATCGCCTTAACAAAAGTTCGGCCTGAATTTATCATTCCAAAAGGAACACGAGTAAATTCATACAGTCCATTATGTGTTACAAAAGCTGTCTTCCATTGATCAGATTGTTTTACAGGACAAGTCCAATAAGCACTTCGACAGTCCAAAATGGAAATCACATTAGACTTTCCAACTTTGTTTAAAACGTCTCTGACAATCGGCATAGGATATTTACAATCCACTGTGAATGAGTTAATGTATCTGTAGTCACAGGCAAGTCTCAAAGATCCGTCTTTCTTTTTAACAATAACCAAAGGGCTTGCCATTCTGCTCGATGATGATTTGATAATGTTTGTTTTTAACATTTCTTTGATCTGACGTTCCACTTCTGCTCGATAAATCAAAGGAATTCGATACGCTGCAAATTCCTTTTCATGAAATCCTGGTTTTAGTTCAATTTCATGTTCAACCAATGTACATAATCCGGGTTTTTCTGAAAATCTGTCACAGTATTTGTTCAAGACGTTCAACAACTGTTCTTGCTGAGTTACTGTCAAATGGCTAATTTGTTCAGGATCGAGGTTAAGTGAATTCTTGTCATCTTGAACCTCATTCCTCATTGGTAATTCAACCACTGAACCAAAATCTTCATCTTCTTCAACGATTAGACCACAACTTAATGCTCGAGTTACATATTTTCTGATCTTGTTGGCGTGAATTATTTTTCGACCATTTTCACCCATATCGACTAAATAAGAGTACTTTGATCTTCGATGTATGATCGTACATGGACCATGCCATCGAGAAATAAGTTTGTTCGTTGACGTTGGATACAAAACTATGACTTTCTCACCAGCTTCAAATTCTTTGTGCTTTGCTCTCTTGTTATACTGATTCGTGTATTGTAATTGCTTTTCTCGAGAGTAGGATTCTGCAAACAATAATGCTTTCTCCATATTTTCTTTGAGTTCTTTCAAATACTTTTCTGGTTTAACTCCAACATGAGGTGGTAAGTTTATTTCTCTAGTCCAACTCTCTTTTAATATTGCCAATGGTCCTCTCGGAATTTTCCCATAGACAAGCATATATGGTGATACTCCAGTAGTTGCATTCGGCACTTCTCGTAATGCCCACACTGTGAAAGGAATTATCTTGTGCCATTTCCTCGGGTTGTCTATTATCACATGATGGATCATCTTTTTAAATGTCTGATTCCATCTTTCTACTAATCCAGCAGCCTCTGGGTGTCCTGGTGTGTCGAATCTTGGACTACAGCCCATTAAATTGAGAAATTCTCTTGTCAAACTGGCTGTGAAGTTCGTTCCTTGGTCACTTGTAATCACGGACGGCACACCAACGCTCATGAATAGTTCCATCAACGCTTCACACACAGCCTTCGCTGTCAGCGATTTCAATAAAAAGATTGTAGGCCATCTGGTGCACGAGTCCACAATGCATAAACAATACTTGTGACCTGCAGCAGATACTGGATCGATCGGGCCAACGAGGTCCATCGTCATTCTCTTGAAGGCGACCTCTTCTCTTGAGACTGGAGTGATAGGCACTCTATCCATCACCAGACTCCTTGCCTTTAGTTGACACTTCTCGCAAGACTTACAAAATTTCACAATGTCTCTTCTCATCTGTGGCCATACAAAAGACAACTTTATTCGTTCTCTTGTTTTCTCTTCTCCTAGATGTCCTCCAAATACCGATTCATGCGCCAATTCCATCACTTTAATTCGTCTCTCTTTTGGTAACACTAGTTGATATATCGTCTGGTCTAATATCTGATATTTCTTATGCAATAAACCGTTGATCACACAGAATTCAGATTCTTTCTCTTGTGCTAACTTCCACCACGGCTTCAACGATTCATCCTTTCTCTGTTGCTCTTCGAACTTCTTCGAATCAGCAATCTGCACCTGTTGTTCTTCGTCCATCTCTTCATCTCTATACAAGTCTCCTATCCCCACATCACATTCATTGTCTTCTTCAGTTTCATTTAATGTGCCATTCTCGCATGCAACCATCTCTTGCTCATTCATCTCTGCTATTACACCATCTCGCGATAAGCTTCGTTGCTCATTACTTTCGTTTTCCTCATCACTTGAACTTTCAGTTTCATTCTTCTCATCCACATCTACCATTTCCTGTTTCCGACTCTGCGCTCTCGTCATTACATTTGCTCGTACACTCACATCTCCTTGTATCGTTTTAACTTTCATCTGTGGTACGGCTTTTAATTCGGCAATTATCTCTGGATGCAACAAGAATCTGTCAGTACTGCCCATCTTTGCAATACTAGCACACATCAAGGTGACATAAGGTGTAAGTGAACACTGGATTTTACGCGGAAATCCCTCTTCTTTCACGTCACTATCACACAGTCTAACATCCACTTTCACTAACTTCGCAGGAATGGCATCTCCTGCCACACATTGCAAATTCACTTTTCCAATTTGTTCCACCTTCATGCCTTCCAGTAATTCTTCACTAATCACCGGAATTTCTGCACCCGAGTCGCTCAGTGCTTTGACTTTCACTGGCTCTTTACCGTCTACTGCACGAATTTCAACTTCGACATATTGCAAGAACGATTTCTTCAATATTCGATTGTCATCTTTTCCTATGACTTCTCTCTGAATTCCAGCATCCAATAGAATTTCTTTTTGAATACCACATTTCATTACTGACTTTACTTCAGTCTCTTGGTTTTCTTGACCCGCGGTTTGATTACCTGTATCACTAACCACTTGAATCAAATTCACCCTTGTGTGTTCTTGATTTCTGCTAGAACTAGCTGCTGCCACTGGAACTGGACAAAATTTAACCAAATGTTTGTCTGAACCACAGTTGTGACAACGCTTCACAACCATGCCTCGTTGTTCATTGCCTTCATATCTCTTATACTGCGTAAACGATGTGTTGCCTTCCCTCTTGGCAAACGGCGCTGACGATTTGTTAAATCCCTGACGACCAAACGTCACTTCTCTGGTCTCATTGGGTACAGGGACACTAGCCTTGACTTCTTTACCTTTGAACTGATTCCCTGTTCCTAGATTACTTTTCCACTTTCCACTCTGGCTTTGGTTTACGGAACGTTGAGAAGGATAACTGTTTATATTTGGAATTGCAAACCCAATTCGATTGTTTATATGAATGTCTGCTAGGTCTGCCACTGCACTAGCTTGAAGACAGTCAGTTCCTTCCTTCGACAATACAAACTGTAGTGGACCTGGCGGTAAACATTCTTTTAGCTTATCCGCTACCAGCAAATCAAAGAGCGTATCATACTCTCTGTTCACGTTTCGACTTCTCACGTAATAGTTTAGCAAGTTCTTCAGTCTTGCCGTAAACATCGTATAAGTCTCTTCTGTCGTCTTCTTAGCATCCACAAATCTGGCTCTGTATTCTCTCGAAGTCAACTTAAATTCTTTTAATAAGTGCTGCTTGACTCTATCATAATTATCTAGATCATCATATGACAATCTATTCAGAACGGTTCGAGCTTTCGGCGTCATCAATGGTAGTAATAATTTAACCCAAAACGGCTTTTCCACAGCAAAACTACGAAATGCGTTCTCGACTGTTTCAAAATATAATGGCACCTCCATCATATCAGTTGGCATTTGAGGCAATACATGCTTCATTGCATCACCTATTTTCTTAATTTTTGACACCAAAGTTTCACTTTCTTGCTGTTTCCTTCTTTCTGCTTCCCGTTCTTCTCTCATTTGCGTTTCTTTCAATGTCAATTTTGATTTCTCCAGTTTCAGACGTTCCTGTCTTTCTGCCTCTGCCTTTTCCAAACTTTCTTTCTGAAATTTGAGTTCTTCTTGTCTTATCTGTTCTGCGCGTTCTAACTCTAACGTTCGCGCTTTTTCTTTTTCTTCTTCACGCATTCTCTTTGCTTCAATCTGTTGCTGACGAACCTCTTCATCACTTTTTCTAGCTTTTTCAGATTCAATCATCTGCTCCAGTCTTCTTCTTTCAGCATCTTCCCTATCTCGTTTCAACTGTTCTAACTGAATCTCAAACTGATTCTTTTGCAATTCAAGTTCTGCCTTACGCACTTGTTCTGCTTTATCTTCTCTCTCTCTTTGCAGACGCAATTCCTCTTGCCTTGCAAGTTCCGCTTTCTCTTCTTTCTCTCTCTGCAAGCGCAATTCTTCTTGCCTTACACGTTCTGCTTCTTGTCTCAACTCTTTCTCTTCTTGTCTTCGTCTATCTTCTCTTTCTTTCTCTTCTTGTCTCAGTTCTTTCTCTTCTTGTCTCCGTTTCTCCTCTCTTTCTTTCTCTTCTTGTCTCCGTTTCTCCTCTCTATCTTCTTTCATCATCATCCACTGCATCAACATCTCCATAGACATAGGCGCAGGAGGTTTTTCAATAGCCTTTTCTACGGCACCGCCAACGGCACCTTCTTCTTCGACTTCTTCTTTAACCCACACATCGGCGAGTTCATGTATCATGTCACCACGTGACATACCTTCTAATTGTTCTTCCTTAAAACCGGCTTTCAACAAACGCTGTTTTAGCCTTTCCGTAGACATCTTCTTAATATCTGCTTGTCTTTCAGCACTTAGTTTCTCCATCTTACTTGTTTACTTTGGTGATTTCTCTTTTAAAAGAAGTCACGGTTTTTCTTGTTGTGTGAATCGATAAACAAACGGGATTTCTTTTATATTTGTTCGTGAAAAACAACGAAATTTTTATACCGTTTCTCGTGTTCCACCGTCGTTGATATCGTAGACACGTCACACAGCACACAACGCGTAGATTCTTCTAACACCGTTGTAAATTCTTTTATCACCGTCGTAGATTCTTCTATCCGCCGAAGGAGGTGATAACGTGAATTTTTATCCACTGTGAGTTTATATCCACCGTGAGTATTTATTCCACCGTGAGTATTTATTCCACCGTGAGTATTTATCCACCGTGAGTATTTATTCCACCGTGAGTATTTATCCCACCGCTGCCACCAATAATGTCAACCCAATCCTTCCGTTGACAATCCTTCTTGCTAAATCCTTGTTCTCTTTATACTTAACGCCTATTTAACGTTCACCTTTTGAACACTAATTCTACGTATAAGTATAACCTGAACTAATCAGCAACACAGTTTAATATCTTTTCAGTTTAATAAGAAACAAACAGACAGAACTCAATTCGATTACAACTCAACTAGTCAGCCACACTACTACAGCGAACACACTCGAATTCAAACTTCTCTAGTCAGCATAATTCTTCGCGCCTCTTGACACACCTGTCTTTTGTGCGCCTAAGCGAACTCTAATAATATACATATAGCGCGCCGCTGCCGATGTCGGCCGGCCGCGCGTGTCACTAAGACTAAACGTTATACATCTATCATATATATATATACACGTGAAACTAAAGTAAGCGCACTAAATATATACGCTAACATCTCGCACTGCAAGACTGTACACAAAACTCAGTTCACACCATCCATCCATCCAGCTATTAATCCCTCCATCCATCCAGCTACTTATCCATCCGTCCTTCCATCCATCCATCTAATTCAATCACAAACACAGCTGCGATCAGAGGACAGCCGTTGAGCAACTGTGACTGAAGGACTTGCTTAAAGTCCCTTACCCATTGACTGCCTCAATGGAGGCTCGAATCCGTACTCTTCGTGTTACGCTCTAACCAGAGGACTACCTGGTCCAAAGTAGGACGTACCTCACTTCCGAGTTGCTGAATGCAGGAGAGCACCATTGCCATGTTGCGACCTTCGAAAAGATCGACCGTCTGGAAAATACTGTTCTTTGGAACGCCGTAGTTTTCACAGAAGTTCAGGAACACTTGGATGTTTTCCATCTGGAGTAGCAGAACAGTAGTGTTATCGTATGAATTCAGACATGGCCACATTAAGTTTCGCATTTCGTAGGACACACTACACACGTGAAGTACGGTCAAGCAAGCTCAGTAGACAATGAATTATGCATTTATAATGTAAACTCTAAGTCAGGTGCAATTCAATATATAACATAACATAACATAACATAAAACTAGTATAGCATAGCATAGCATAACGTGGCATAATATGACGTAAAATAACATAACATAACGTAACTTAACGTAACGTACCGTGAGATAACAATGACGTAACGCTGCATAACATAACACATGACTAATAACATAACATAACCCTACATAATGTAGCATAACATAACGTAAAAGAGGGTTTAAGCGGTTAAGAAAACATGCAGTATGTATTTGTAGCACTGCAATTTAACCTGTAATGCCCAATAACCCACCATTTCTAGCTTTTTCTTAAAACAACGATAATTTCCACTATGACAGTATTATCATCGAAACTCTTCCTTTCACTGGTGAATTTCCGCCATAATTTGCCAATGTACCATTTGTACCGAATATATGCGACTCCTATCGCTGGCTCAGATTTTCTGCGATCAAAGAATAATTTGTTTCCACATGAGCGCCTTTGATTAGGTTGTACTGCGAGAGGCGCTTGTTATATTCGTAAATACAATACAATACAATACATGAGTCAGCTGCACTTTCTTGCTCGCTTAAGAAGCCCAATAAAATAAATATAAAATTAAGTTTTAATCATACACAGTTGAAACTGCCTTGAACAAACTGTGTCTTCGAGACCCGTTATCTTACGTTATGTTACTACGTGACGTTATGTTACGTTATTGTTGTGTCATTTTACGTTGTGTTACGTCATGTTATGCCATGTTACATTGTGTTACGTTACGTAATGTTATGCTATGTTATATTACGTTATGTTACGTTATGTCACATTGTGCTATGTTATGCTACGTTATGCTATATTTAGTAGCACTTGATTTAGCGTCTGCCTTACAAAATGTTCAGTTTATTGTCGACAAATCTGCCGAACTATCGGCGGTTCAACGATGTGTACACTGTACAGGTCGTAGAGGAGTTGTTTGGGGAAGGAATTTGGGTGTAGTATGGGTGAGATTGGGCAAAGGGTTTTAAATGATAATTAAAGATACTAGAGCGTAGATCGAAATGATGTGAGTAGTACTTACCTGTTTGAATGGAGCTGAGAGAGTGTTGGCTTTTAGGGTCATCTTGCGAGCCTTCTCAGGAGGTTTCGGTGTTCCCTTCTGAACTTCTTTCGCAAGTCTATGTCACACACCCACACAACGTTTACACACATTGTCAGGTTTACAACAAACTAAATGTGTGTACATTGACATTGTTTCAATCTTAAAGGGAAGTGGAGACTAGACTGGACTGGGTCGGATTAGGTTTTAGTCATGAATGATTAGATCAGGTCAACTTAGACTTGATTGAATTGTACTATATTGGACTGGATTGGGTTGCAATAGATCAGACCAAATGAGACTGGATTGTTTTGTATTGGATTAGATTAGAATAGACCAGAGATTATGGATGAGATTAGATTAGATTGGAATGAATTAGATTGGATTACTTGACGAGGAGTTGCCCGTTGCGCAGCTGCTTCTCCACTTCCCTCATTCCAGGCTGGATGTCTTCGTTGAGTATAGCTTTGAACCACGAGATGACCTCAAATTCTGCTTCCGGGTCATACTTTCCGGCCAACTAAAGAAAAGACACAGATCCATCGCCATCAGTATCACTGTCATAGTTACGTTAATCAATCTCATCATGAAGATCAACGTCGTCAACATCGATTATCAATTATCAATTATCATTTATCATTTATCGATTATCAATTATCAATTATCATTTATCATTTATAGATTATCAATTATCAATTATCATTTATCGATTATCATTTATCAATTATCAATTATCGATTACAAATTATCATACCAATTATCATTATAGTCATCATCATAATCATCATCATAATCAACGTTGTCAGTGTCATTTGTCATCATAACCATCATCATCGTCGTCATCATCGTCATCAGTATCTTCGTCGTCATATTTATCTTGAATGATGATGATGATGATGATGAAGATCATCATCATCATCATTGATATAATCGTTATCCATCTTCTCCTATTCATCCTATACTTTGTTCTACCCTTCGTTATCATCATCATCCTCATCATTATTAATCATCATCATCAGGAGCCGCAGGAGCATCATTATCGTCATCATCTTCATCATCATCACCACTATAATCATCATCATCATCATCACAATCACAATAAAATAATCATTTATTTATTTATTTTTGCTTGTTTGCTGTTTTAGATTCGTCTTTCGTCAACAATTGAATGGGTCAGAATCATTTCTTCGTGATTGTTATTCTAATCAAACATTAACATATTTTTCATTATTATTATTATTATTATTATTATTATTATTATTATTATTATTATTGTTATTATTATTAATATTATTATTATTATTCCTGTGAAAGATTGAAATGTATAATTTCGTCGACGACATATTCCGAATCGAAATGATCCCACGAGACAGATTTAATCATTCGCTCAACCGGACAGAAGAATTGCTTCCGATTGTAAACGTTTCGACAGACAGACAGACAGACAGACAGACAGACAGACAGACAGACAGACAGACAGACAGAGGGACCACGACAGAGAGAAAGAATGGAAGAAAGTGTAAAATATAGACAAAGACCTGCGAGCGAGAGAGAGAGAGTTAGAGAGAGAAAGAGAGATGTAGCAAGACAAGTAAAAGAAAGAAAGAAAGAAAGAGAGAGAGAGAGAGAGAGAGAGAGAGAGAGAGAGAGAGAGAGAGAGAGAGAGAGAGAGAGAGAGAGAGAGAGAGAGAGGGGGGGGACATACAGAAAGACAGACATAAATTATGAGAAAGACTGGCAACAGGAGAATAAAAAGACTTGCTTGAACCGACTGTTTATTTTCGCCAACTGTGTACCAACACAGCAGTGGAGGCATAAAAACAAAGACAGAGACAGACAGAGAAACAAATAGAGCCACAAAGACAGACAACTGGAGAGACCAAGATCTGTGGCTCTTTTGCAGGCACGGTCTGCTATGTGTAGAGGAATAACATTTGCCGGGATCAAGGTAGCAAAGTTGAAGATAGAGAGAGAGACAGAGACAGAGAGAGAGACAGAGATAGACAGAGGCGGAGACATACAAGCAGACAGCTGACGACAGAGATCTCTTGGCCCTGTGAACGATTTACAGTTCTTGGGTGAAGTGAGGAAAGACTGAAGAGAGACAGGCAGAGAGAGAGAGAGAGAGAGAGAGAGAGAGAGAGAGAGAGAGAGAGAGAGAGAGAGAGAGAGAGAGAGAGAGAGAGAGAGAGAGAGAGAGAGAGAGAGACCCTGTTAGCAAGGAGAGGCACAATTTCCTGGCACTCCTTGCTGTCTCTCAAATAGGAGATGTGTCTGGATTGGCTCTAACAGCCGACCGCATCGGATCGAGTTTCACGTCAGACCGTTGTAAACAAGTTTGCCCGCGGCAGGCTATCCTCCACCTCCTCCTCCTCCTGTCTCTCTTTCTCGCCTTCTGCCTGCCTCTGTATGTGCTATTCTGTATCAGTTTCTGTCTCTGTCTTCTTTCAGTCCAGCTGTCTTTCTATCTATCTTTCTATTTGTGTCTCTGCAATCTGTCTTTATATCTGTCTATCTGTTTGTCTATCTCCATGCATGTATATCTCTCCCAACTTTCTATTTGCATTACTTGCTGTCTAGCTGAATACCTGTTTGTATTTGTCTCTCCCTCTGTCTGTCTGTCTGTCTGTCTGTCTGTCTGTCTGTCTGTCTGTCTGTCTAGCTGTATGTATGTATGTCCTTCTATCTATCTGTGTCTCGATATGTCTGTCTATCTATTTTCCCGCTAACCCTCCATTCGCTCTCTTTCTGTTTCTCTTTCTGTTTCTCTGTCTGTCTGTCTGTCTGTCTGTCTGTCTGTCTGTCTGTCTGTCTGTCCAACTGTATGTCTGTCTGTGTCTCTCTCCGCCTATCTATCTCTTTCTCCCACTGCGCATAATACAGACAGCGATGAACATTCCTCATGAACCCACTGTCGACCGACAGACTGGATTGGCAAGGGGAGTGGCAGAGTGGTAGACACGTAGAGAGAATGGGAGTGGATGGACCGAAGACAGGTACACACAAAAAGGAAGCGTGTTATCGATGCAGAAAAGAGAGAAGTCCTCACGGAGCTCGCGTTTCTTATTAAACTATTAATAAACGTAACAGCCTTACATCACCTACGTGTCGACTCGTCCGCCCATCAATCCAACCAACGGGAAGTATCCACGTCCGTCCGTCCGTCCGTTCATCCTCCCTTCCATCCATCCATCCATCCATCCATCCATCCATCCATCCATCCATCCATCCATCCCTCCATCCATCCATCCATCCATCCATCCATCCATCCATCCATCCATCAATCCATCCATCCATCCATCCATCCATCCATCCATCCATCCATCCATCCATCCACTCACCCACCTACCAAATATCCATCCTTCCTTTATTCTGTCTCTCTATCTCTGTCTGTCTGTATGTCTGTCTATCTGTCTGTCTGTCTGTCTGTCTTAATCTCTAAGCCACCACGTAACATCTCCTTCGATAAGTTCCAACAGATGCAAAATGCATATTCAGACATCGTCTGCCCAAATCCTTCACGCCCACATTCCAACATCTTTATTCGACTCAGCGTCGAATATATCGGCAGCGATTTATCCCTCGTATTTGACTGAGGAGGAAGGCGATCATCAGGCCACCAATTCCAGCTTCCACACAACCACTTTGTAGATTCCACTGCGCGAGATAAGATTGGCGTTGCATAATTTTTTGGTGCTGGTACGAATAAATTCTTTGTGGCTTCCTCCTCGCAATAACCAGCGCCCGTGAAGATACTAACCATAATCGTAATTGTAACTGGAAACTTTTTTAGCGCCGTATTTCAAGGAAACTATTAATGGCGTCCTCTCTAGTTTAGTCCAATTGAATATAATCCAATCATTCAATCTAATCCAATCTGCTTAATCTAATCAAATCATTTAATCAAGTATAATCCAAACTAAATTAATTAGGGACTGAATTGTCGTGGGATTGGGAAGGTTCAACCTCCCAACTCATCGCTGCATTCCCTAGTTAAGTCCGAAAAAATTACACTGGAAATTGAGTAAAAGCCCCAGCGCAGCTTTCAGTAGTTCCGTGAATTTCATTCACACCTCATGCAGTGCTTGTTAAGTCATAATTTTTGCTAGAACTGCAAATCTTCTGAAAATAAACTCAAGAGTTTTCTTCATTGCTCGAATTTTTACCCAGCTAAGGATCGAGTACTCGTGCACCCAAACATATACCGATTTTAGTAGGCACGTAAGAAATTCTGGTCGGGACATCCGGACATGCAAGAATTTTTCAACTCCCACAGTTCAAATTTCATAATTCAAAACCTGAAACTAATGCACAGTTCCTTTATTCTGATGGTGGCTTGAAGCGGAACCCTACTCAACAATCGTAACCCAATCTAATGATTACTTCTACAGCGCCCTCATCATAATGCACAAAGCATCGATCGATGGTAGGTAATTATTATTATTATTATTATTATTATTATTATTATTATTATTATTATTATTATTATTATTATTATTATTATTATTATTATTATTATTATTATTATTATTATTATTATTATTATTATTATTATTATTATTACTATTACTATTATTATTATTATTATTATTATTATTATTATTATTATTATTATTATTATTATTACTATTACTATTACTATTATTATTATTATTATTATTATTATTATTATTATTATTATTATTATTATTATTATTATTATTATTATTATTATTATTATTATTATTATTATTATTATTATTATTATTATTATTATTATTATTATTATTATTATTATTATTATTATTATTATTATTATTATTATTATTATTATTATTATTATTATTATTTTATTATTATTATTATTATTATTATTATTATTATTATTATTATTATTATTATTATTATTATTATTATTATTATTATTATTATTATTATTATTATTATTATTATTATTATTTTATTATTATTATTATTATTATTATTATTATTATTATTACTATTATTATTATTATTATTATTATTATTATTACTATTATTATTATTATTATTATTATTATTATTATTATTATTACTATTACTATTATTATTATTATTATTGCTATTACTATTATTATGCATTTATTAAGCGCCGCTATCTAATGAAAAAGCACCAATCGATGGCTCCGAGCAATTGTGAGTGAAAGACTTGCTCAAAGTTCGTACACAGTAACCGTCTCAGGTGAGGAGGATCGAACCTGTTGTCTTCACGTTACAAGGCAAACGCTCTAACCAATCGCTATGCACTCTCCAAGGAAGCTTAGATGCCTGCGAATAGGGTTGAGAGGCGTTATACTTAAAAACATAGACAGGATACAACAGTCTTCCTCAGAGTGGCGCAACATCAATGTCATTGTTATTTGTATTACATTTACAACAGCCCAAGATGCAATGCGGCGTTGAACAAACCTTAATCGAATCAAATCTAATCGAAATGGCATATGATGAAGCAAGGTAGCCGAGTGGTAAGAGCGCTTGGCTTGTTACGAGAAGAGTGCAGATTCGAGCCACCACGCAGGCGGTCATTGTATAAGGACCTTGAGCAAATCCTTCACTCACAATTGCTCAACGCCATCGATGTTCTGTCGTATGGTCATGTGGGCACTTCTAAACTTTGGAAGGAGGACATTGTCCAATGCAGTTGTATCGTGTTGTCTTAGATGTGATTGCGTGACGTCACGTCACGTCACTGTACGAGCGTGCAACATCGTAGCAACTGTCCATTCCGTATAGAAATCCATCGGGTTCGCTCAGAGAGAGAGTTGTGTTGGCGCTTCCCCTTAAAGACCTGAGCAGCACCGGTCTCTGGCTTTGGTCAATCTGGCTTTGGTCTCTCTGGCTTTGGTCTCTCTGGCTTTGATGTCTCTGGCTTTTTTTTATCTCCCTGGCTTTGATCTCTCTGGCTTTGGTCTCTCTGGCTTTGGTCTCTATGGCTCATGGCATTTAGACCTGGCTTCTCTTATGTCTAATGGCTCAGACTGCATTTTCACTTGAAGCGACCATTATGATTACGACGCTATAGAAGTCAACAGATTAGATTTTGAGATATATACTTAAATGGCGATATATATCAAGTATCTTTTGAAACAGGAACAGATATTTTGAATTCAGATATCATGAAATCAGAGATTGGCTTAAAATAATGCATTGTCAGTTGGCAACAGTGAAATGTGCCTCTGAGCAGGTTCTTATTGAACTGCATCCGAAAAACGAAAGTCTTTGTGGAAAAACCGGAGAAACTCAAAGTGAAAGTGATAGCAATAGATAGAAGCAAATGAAATCGAAATTATAAGAGAAAGGAGAGATTGACAGAAGACAATTGGAGAAAGTAGGGATCGGAAAAAACGAAACCGAAAGACAAAAATACAAGGCAAGGCAAGATCGAAAGTAATGCCATTGTCATTAATATTGTCATTACTATTATTATCATCACTGTTATAAATTTTTAGTCGAGGTAGGTATAATCCGTCAGCTGATAGAAAAATTGTCCTGAGACAGTAAAAGACATTTTAAACAATAACATTTCATCCATTTGTTGCAAGGATGATTATTATTATTATTACTATTATTATTTTTTAATATTTTTATGCTCCAATGTACATATGATCCCTTGGGGACTTAGATCTTAGACTATTTATTGTTATTTTCGGAAAATCAGGCCTCGTCCTCCACTAAGTCGTTGAAAGGGCAGCGAAAAGCGATGGCATTATAGCGCTGAATAGGCCTACAGATGGAAAGGCGCTGGAAGAGAAACGTAGCCTTTCGTGGCTCCCCATAGATGACCGAGAGACGCCGACCAACCTCTCGAAGGAAACTGATTATTATTATTATTATTATCATCATCATCATCCTCATCATCATCATCATCATCATCCTCATCATCATCATCATCATCATCATCATCATCATCATCATCATCATCATCATCATCATCATCATCATCATTATCATCATTATCAGTATCACTATTTTGTATTTATTATGCGCTCAAGGTCAGTGAATATGAATACAAGGTCAGTGAATATGAATGCAAAGGTGAGTGAAGGACTTGCTCAAGGTTGCAGCGCAGTAACCGTCTAAAGGAAGGTTCGAACCCGTTCTCTCCTGCTAATGCTTTAACCACTCGGCTACCGTGTCTGACACATAGCAGAGACGATACACAGACCCTCATTCATTTATATAGCGCCGCTTTAAATGCTACCACTGTGAGACAAGGCTTATTCATCGAGGTAGTTTCATAGCAGCGTTTGCTTGCGCGCCATAGCCGAGTGTGACTATCGACACAGCCACAGATGAGACACTATAAATAGCCGTATTCCTCTGATTTCTTCAACTTTGCATCGATATAATTATTTAATAAAATATTTGGTTTAAGGTTTCACCCGAATTTAAGATTCGATTCCTTGACGTAATACTAATGAAATGTCGGCTTTAAAAATTACATAATCTAAATATAATAACTGCAATATGCGCAAAAAACAGGTTGCGCGATTACAATTTTTGTCATACGTGCCGGAAATAACATGTCTCTTGAATATTGACAAGCGGCGTGGTACGAATAGACAGGAACTTGATAGGAAATCTAATAATACAAGTGACAATTTTAGAATTTTAACGACGCTGTGTCATTTCAAAGATGATTGATATCGCCCTCCTCCTCTGTTTAAGTTTGGGACTGGCACCGCCCGAAAAAGACAGTGTCGGAGTTTATTTGTAAATGTAACTTAAGTTTCTAATTTAAGACAGGTGTTTCGTTTTAAAAGGTGAAACCCATGACAAAATGAATCGAGTGCAAAAAATACAATTGGGCCATTGGAAGAATAGGCCTACATTTATTTCGCGAACGTAGGCGTGTCGGCCTTTTTTGCGACACTAAAGACTTTGGTATTTCCTTATTTGATCAGAAAAACCAATTTAATATTTTTTATTTGCTTTCAAACTATGAAAATTTGATGAGAAAGTAATGTGACTGGAATTAAGTAATGTGACTGGAATTCAGACTGTCAACTTTGCGTGACCTTTTCCGTCCTCATGTCTGGTTTCGCCAAAACCTGAAGACTTATGTTTTCCGAACTATTCGTGTTTTTTAATTCATAAATTATCGCAATATAACAATAACAATAACAATAATAATAACATCAACAACATACAACAATAATAATCATAATAATAATTAATTGTAATGATAAAAATGATAATAATAATTATAATAATAATAATAATAATAATAATAATAATAATAATAATAATAATAATAATAATAATAATAATAATAATAATAATAATAATAATAATAATAATAATAATAATAATAATAATAATAATAATAATAATAATAATAATAATAATAATAATAATAATAATAATAATAATAATAATAATAATAATAATAATAATAATAATAATAATGGGTTACATGGCATGGCTTGTGGAAACTTCGCACTTTCGTATAAATTAAGGCTTCGAGAAACGTCGAACTTACGCGACGAGGAACAGCAATGATTGGTGATGGAAAATTTTCGCGAAACCTGGTCTCACTTTGTCGGAACTTATTAGAGCCATAATCTGTTGCTACTGTTGCATAAACATTTCGAATATGCGATAAGATAATGAGAAACTTCGACCAGTTGGAGATTACGAGTAACAGGCACGACTGACTAGGCCTGGATATGGTCGTTGGTGCACCTAGTTAGTTTGTCTAAGTTTCTGCGCTCCAAATGAAAGCATTCTAGCTTTCCCTTCGAGGATAATATTCAACCCTTCGTAAAGTAGACATATTTCAACCCTTAGTGCACATATTTCAACCCTTCGTAAAGTAGATGTAGGCCCTATATTCAGCCCTTCGGGGACATATTTAAACCCTTTGTAAAGTTGACATATTTCAACCCTTGGTATACATATTTCAGCTCTCGTAATCGTAATCGTAATCTCCAATTTTCTAAAGCGCCACTGTAAAGCTGAGCGCAAAGCACCAGCTTATTCACGAGCGCTGCGACGTATCCGAGGGGTTGTCCAGAAATCGATGTCCGTTGGTGGTCCGAGCTCTTAGTAAAGCAGATGTAGGCCCTATATTTCAGACCTTCGTGGACATATTTAATCCCTTCGTAAAAGTAGTAATATTGCAACCAGTCATAATTTAGATATATTTAACCTTTCGTGGAAATAATATGTCAACTCTTGGCAATATTAATTTTCCTTGTGATATGAATTTGCATATTTCTGCCTGTTGGCCAAGTTCAACCAAACTTATTTCAGTTTTCTTTCGCAAACCAACAATCTCAAGCAATCGTCTGTCATCAATTTTTCGGGAAATACTCGAAATTGTTTTGATTAAAACGTGTCTTACTTTGCCCCGGATGGCGGCCATATCTCCAGCAGCTTCGGCGCGAGTCATGACGGCGGTGCTTCTGATACGACTTCGAAAAACGGTAGAACTGTTTCCGCTGAGGACGAACAGAGGATTATCCCCGGATTCGAGATACACAAACGCGCGTCTGAGTCCTACGCAAGAACCTCGTTCACTCTCTCGCTGTCTATCCTAGAACTCCTTTGAGCCAACTGTCCGCTGCACAGATCTCGTCTACCCTCCTAAATTCCAGCGTCGAGATAGGTAGCTAGGTATATCGTCTGCTCAAGACCAAGATAAGCCTGTCTGCTATGCCCGGGCCGGATCCCGGGGCCTGGTAAGCCTCCGCCCTCGCTGGTTTTCCGCTCAGCCCAAGACCTTGTACTAACTGAATACTTAATAGGACAGGATACTTGCTTCGTGACTCATGCCTCATTCCATCCAATCAGCTTCGCATCCTACGCGACGTAATAGTCCGGATACCTTCCCATCCTGTGTCTCCCTCTCTTTGTTTCTCTGTCTTGGTGTCTTTCTCGGGCTTGATCTGTATGTTCCTCTCTTTCGAGTCTCTCTCCCTGTCTCCGTCTGTCTCCACCTGTCTCTCTCTGTTGCTTTCTTCTTACCTCTGCTCTTTCTGTCTCTCGTCTCCTATCTGTCTGTCTGTCTGCCTGTAATTATCTCTGCACTTCTCTCCAATCTCTCAATACTCCCTTCTCTCTCAGTTTATCTCTGTGTCTTTCTCTTAATCTCTGTCTTCTCTCTTTTCTCTCCCTGTCTCTCCTTCCCTCTGTCCCTCCATATATGTTTATAATTATAGGGGGTATATATATATATACCTCTGTCTCTTTCTCTTCTGTCTCTGCTTGTCTCTGTCTGCCTGTCTCTGTCTGTCCGCCTGTCTCTCTGTTTATTTCCCTTTTCTTCGTCTCGTTCCTTTACCTTCTCTCGCCCTTCCCTCTCCTTCTTTTCCTACCTGCTCTCTCTCCCGCCTGCTGCGCTCCACATACCTGGCGGGTAACTCATGAGCCTGGCAATATTCTTGTCGGACTTACGCGCGCTTGCCGAGTTGCTTACACCACAGGTGCGCGTCTAGGAACTATTTTGGGGCTCCTGGTGAAAATGCACTACAGCCGGGAAGAGTCCGGCTTCCAATCGCAGGACTGTTTATGCGTAGAAGCACAAGTGGGGTAAACAACAAGGTCATAGGTCATGTCGTAAACATCAGAAGTCCTTGACGAATGCTAATTGAGGGGTCCTAGGAGGGAATCTGGGACAGTTCAGTTGCGAGGTCAAAGCTTGGAATGGCGCGTTGAGTTGGCGGGATTATTAATCTAGTGGAAGTAGTATTGGTAGGTAGTAGGGAGATGTTGTAACTACTACTGTGCTATTGCCACTACTACTACTACTATTACTGTTACTGCTGCTGATGCTGCTGCTTCTATTATTATTATTATTATTATTATTATTATTATTATTATTATTATTATTATTATTATTATTATTATTATTATCATCATCATCATCATCATCATCATCATCATCATCATCATCATCATCATCATCATCATCATCATCATCATCATCATCATCATCATTATTGTTATTATTATTATTATTTTTTTTTTTTTTTTTAGAAACTATCTGAAGAGTTTTGTTGTTCTGGAGGTCTGGAGTTAATAATATTATTATTATAATGATTATTATTATTATTATTATTATTATTATTATTATTATTATTATTATTATTATTATTATTATTTTTACCCGAGGTAGTATTAATCCCTCAGGCTGTCAAAACTATGTCCGGAGAAAGATAGATAGATTATTATTATCATAATTATTATTATTATCATTATTATTATTATTGTTATTATTGTTATTATTATTATTATTACTTTTTTTACCCGAGGTGTATATGATCCCTCAGGTGTCAGATACTAATTAAGTATATTGATTCCTGAGTGGCCGTCCTTGTCAACATCTGGAACAGCGAAAGTGCTAATTATTATTATTATTATTATTATTATTATTATTATTATTATTATTATTATTATTATTAACTTATTAACTTTCGTTTCTTCCTGACAGAACATTTAGCCTGCGTTTGGCCGTCTTGGCGTTAATAGGGTTATCACTTGAGTGCCTGTAGAAATTCGCCATCGCAGTATCGTGACAATGTCTGCTCTACTTAATCGCTTTTCTAAATCAGATGGGACAGCAAGACAGATTACAGCAAAATATGTTACAGCAAACAAAAGATTACAGTACACAGATTGCAATGTGCTCTAAAACTTCACGTGTGTTTGTTGAATAGTCGCTGAAGATATAATACAAAATGATCGATCATCAAATGATCCATTCATTACCCTATCCTACATTACCCTTCAGGGCCCTTCTCTTACTCGTCATGCCATATCTTACCGTCACCTACCATACACTACCTCGCTTTCTGCCCTACTCTGCCTTACCCCAACCTATCCACACGCTATCTTCACCCTATACCCAACCTTAGGTTTAATTAAGAAATTAATTAAAATTACCTTGGCTTATCTTACACTAACGCTAAATATCTAACCTTACGCTTAAATGTCTCACCTTACGCTTAATATCTCATATTAGGGCCTACACTTAATACCTAACGTTACACTTAATACTTCATGTTTATACCTCACCTTAAGTTAATACTAACTCATTCGCCTATCACTGACATGTATAAAAACTTGAAATCATCGCTGGCCAGGTGCTCGATAAACAAACAAAAATGGTCCCGAATGCCAGCGGTGGAATATGCCGCAGAAGAGGATGCCACCAAGACGACGGAGGCCACCAACTCGGCCGGATGCCAATCTGTCTGGCAACCACGCAGAGCAACAAGTCCGGCTGTCGAAGGGAACGGATCGTGCGGAGAAACTCCAGATAGACTCCGAGATTTAGATCTTGGAATCTGCATAACAACAACGACGGACGGACTGGATGGGATTCAGTTTTAGAACATACATAAATCATACACAGCGTAGCTACCATCTCATAACTATGCCTACACGATATATATACATACATACATACATAGTCTATTTATGTACATATATATATATATATGTATATACATATTAAAGCTTTACAATTCACTCCAGTTCTGTGCATTCTATATATGTATATGTATATATGTATGTATCCATGAATGCATATAAGTATTATTATATTGGCTATATGTATGAAGGTATGCATGTGGGTATGTATATGGTATGTATATGTGTATGTGCGTATGTATGCATGTTCGCGTGTGTGCATGTATCACTATATGAATGTATGCATGTAGGTGTGTATGCACGTATGTATGTATGCATGTATAATGTTTGTATATATATATATATATGTATATATGCATATATGTATATAATTATGTATGTATATGTATGTTGTGTTCGTATGTGTGCATGCATCACTGTATAAATATATGTATGAAACAATGTACCTATGTATATATATATATATATATATGTACGCGTGTAATACTATGTATGCATCTATGTATGCATACATGTCTGTTTATTTGTGTATGCATGTATGTATGTTTGTGTATGTATGTATGTATGTTTGTGTATGTATGTATGTCTGTTTGTATAGTGTGTACGTGCCTATATATCCGTGTGTATATGTGGTAAGACACTCAATATCACCTTGTAAGTATCTCCTTCAGGTCAAAACTTGACAGTCATCTGTTTCAACATGCTCAACCAGCCTCACTTCCGGTTTCTCTGACTTATCGGATTTCGACCGGAACTCTCCAACAGATGACGATCTCAACAACGATTTCTCTTCAAGCGACCATCAATTTTTCGACACCTCTAAATCGGGAAATAAGACCACTATATAAGACTTGATTTTGTAAAACTTTGTAAATTAGATTAAGGTTATAACGGTTCGGGACCTCTGAGCAAATTCTTCATTCAGAATTGCTTAGCGCTATAAACTTATGCTTGGTGGTTAGTTAGTGGCACGGAAGTAATAAATAATAACAATTCTATGGATGTTATTGGATTGGATGGATGTATCCAGAGTTTAATGAAATCTTTTGGCAACAAATCAAATCAAATCAATCTTCATTTCGAAATAGTATAGCATGCCAACAAATCAGTGTACAATCAATCTGTAAAACAGTGGGGAAAAAACTAAATTCAGCATCCGAGTGCAACGCTAGGTTGTATTTAGTTTTATCAGCAGGAACCAATATCAAGACTTTATTTGAAATGCGAGGAGATGAAGCTGGTCTATGTGGCAAGAGTGGCAATTTTATTATTTTAATTTATAATTTTTAATTAATTTTTTAGTTTATTTAAAAATAAATCAGACCAGGAGCAGCTTATCGAGTCGTCCTCGCTTATTAACACTTTAATCAAATTTTACAACGAGATAAATAGTAGGCATAAGAGTTCACTAGGACATATAGATTGTCGTTGTCATTTTGAATAGCAAATATAGTCTCAACACTGCCATTTACGATCATTTTCTAAGTTTGTGCGTTTGAAATTATTTTTACTTTTCGTAGTTTGTGTTTTTGAGGTTTTGTTTAATTTTCATAGTTTCTGCGTTTGAAATTCGGTTTATGCAGCGTGTACGTTTTATTACTATGTAACTTGACTTGTTCTTTCTGCCTTCGGGCGTAATAAAGTACTCATAGATTGAATCAATCCTAACATTCACAGGTTAGCAGTAATGGGCAATCAGGGATGACTTAAAAGCAGATTTAAAGATAACATAATTTCGTAAGTTACGAATATAAGCGCCAATAGCATTCCAAAGTTTGGGGCCAGCTATTCTAATGGTGAATTGTCGAATTTTGGTCCTGCATGTTCCAGACCGATAGTTGTGTCTAAACCGTCTATAATGGTCGTGAACTGAGGCATTCTCAATAAAGTTACCGGTAAACAGTGTTGGAAGGGTCCCAGCATGATGCCTAAACATGAGAAGTCCAAGCTGAAACTTATAAATGTCATAAATGGTAAGCAGCTTAAGTGACTTAAATAAGCTTCCACTCTCTGCATAGATCATTCTGACGGCCCTTTTTTGTAGAAGTAGAAGGGGTCGGAGCTTCGTCTTATATCCACCTGCCCAAATGACATTGCAATAGTTTAGGTGAGGACAAACTAACGCAGTATATAGCAACTTAAGAGATGTGGCCGGCAATACACATTTAAGCTTATATATTATACCAATAACTTTGGATACCTTGTTGGTGACATGTTCTATATGTGTAGACCAGGAGAGACTCTCATTGATAATAACACCCAGAAATTTTACATGAGTTACACGACATGGCTCAGCATTATCAATTTTAATCATAGGGATAGAAGATTCTACTATTCGTTTTCCTCTTGTTTTAAATAGAACATAGTTAGATTCTTTTTACATTTAATGATAAGAGATTTACATGGAACCACAGAGCTAAATGCTTGAGTTCCTGGTTCATGGAGTGGAAGAGATCCACATAAATTTTCCCAATAAGAATGCTGAAGTATCATCAGCAAACAAGATTAACTTCAGTTTATGGGAACAATTAGTAACATCATTAATATAAACCAGGAATAGTAAAGGACCTAGGTTAGACCCTTGGAGAACGCCACATAATATTGGTGCAAGGCTAGACAGAATCCCAGCAAACCTGTTGAAACCTGTTAGACAAGTAAGATCTAAACCACTCCAATGCAACACCCCGGATCCCATAATGTTGGAGCTTTATAAGTAATTTTTCATGGTCCAAGGTATCAAAGGCTTTGGACAGGTCGAGGAATACACCCAAAGTGTAGTCTCCATTATCCATGGCTTCCGAAATTTTTATCAATTACTTCTATTAGGGCGAGACTAGTGGAATGATTTTGTCTAAAACCAAATTGCTTTTCATATAGTATCCCACTTCTGATGAGGAAATCATATAGCCTTTTATACACAATTTTTTCCATAATTTTGGAGAAACATGATAACTTTGATATGGGGCGATAATTTATCATATCATAACAGTCACCTGTTTTAAAAATTGGGGACACAGTTGCAGTTTTAAGATGAAGTGAGACAATACCAGTTAGGAAGGATTGATTAATCATATGGGCTGTTGGTAGGGATAGGTTAGTCACACAGCTTTTAATAACTTCCACGGGGACTATGAGAGAGCCAGCAGCTTTGGTATTCTTTAGATTCATAATCGTAGATTGTATCTCAAGCTCGTAGTTAGGGGTTAGGAATATAGAATTAATGTTGGGTTCTTTTAGGTAATTAGAGACTGTGCAGGTAGTGGGGGGAATTTTGGAAGCAAGGGTAGGCCATATGTTAACAAAATAATTATTAAAAGCTTCAGCAATCATAGTTGGGTCCGTCACAATCTGGTCATTGATTCGTAAAGAAGGATTATTTTGCTGGGGGCCATTTTGGTGTAAGGCCTCTTTCAGAGTCCTCCATATGCCTTTTAAATTACCACAATGAGTCTCCAGCTCACTAATGTAGTATTGCCTCTCACATTTTTGTAGGATAGCGGTCAGTTTATTTTTATAAGATTTATATCTTAGAAGGGCATCGTTAGTTTTATATCTTAAGTATTTCCTATATAATATATTTTTCTTTCTACAAGATTTCAATAATGTCTTAGTTATCCATGAATTAGTCTTAGCCTTATATAGCCTAGTCCTACGGAAATAAGGTGGGAAGCAGGAATCATAGAGTGTATATAGCAACAAAGGCGGTTAACGTCAACAGAAATGATTTTGGCATATTACAGCTCTTTTTTTATTAACTTTTTTGATTAGCAATAATATCACTGTTACTATTGTACGTATGCGAGTCCAAATTAGTTGAAAAACGCAACGTTGGTTTTTATTTATATGGCAATTATTCATCTTAAAACGGGTGTCTAAAATAACGTTTCAGTCTCACGAAATCTTGCAGCTGATGATAAGGTTTTCGGTCGTCTAGTAAAGCTATTTATTTCATCCAATGGTTTAACGACATTTTATGACATCAAAGGCAGTTGAGGTCGAAAAGTTAAAAAGTGTTTGAGCAGTTTGCATTGATGGATCCATACGAACGAGGAAAACTCTGGATCCACCCATGCGAACTGCTTAAAAAAATTAATTTTCGACCTCGTTTGCCTCTGATGCGATAAAATTTCGTTGAACTGCAACGTTAAACTGTTCGATAAGGACTGTAAGGGTACGTGGAGCAGATCTTCAAAAAACCCGATTCATAACCAAGGTACGGAGTTTCACCACCGCAGACTTTAGTACACATAATGTGGGTGTTCATAAAGAGGTGTAATTCGTGTACGGAGGTTATAACACATGTAGCATGTGTTATAACCTCCGTACACGAATTACACCTCTTTATGAACACCCACATTATGTGTACTAAAGTCTGCGGTGGTGAAACTCCGTACCTTGGTTATGAATCGGGTTTTTTGAAGATCTGCTCCACGTACCCTTACAGTCCTTATAATCCACCGGATAAATCCGGCGTCCTATAATTATAATATAATTCATTTTCTTTGCTGGATATATCGGGCTACCTAAGTAGCGAAGTGGAAACATTGCTGAACTGTATCGGCCATCGTTACCAAGGCTATATAAAATCGTTTATCCATGTTTTAGAGGTGTCTAAATGGAGCGCTCCAATCAATCATTTTGTTCCAGAGTTTAACGACGTCCTTTGACTATTATGGTCGTTGACGTCTCCAATCAATCAATTACTGTATCCTATACATATACAGCATAGGTTGACAATTTTAAAGGTGTCTAAATAGAGCGCACTAACTAATCGGCATGGATAGATCGAGAGTTTAACGACATCTTACGGCAACAAAGGCCGTTGACGTCGGCAGAAATTATTCTTAGCAGTTCTCACCGTTCTTATGGTATAATTATATAAACGCAGGTCTGTTAGTTTCTGTTTAGCGACACTGTGTCATAACAAAGATGACTTGCGTCGCCCTCCTCCTTTCTTCAGGTTTGGGACTGACATTACCAGAGTACGACGTTATACAAGCGCATGGTTCCAGAGTTTAACGACATCTTATTGCAACAAAGGCCGTAGACGTCTACAGATACTATTTTGGCATAATACAGCCTTATTAAGCGCAGTTAGTTAGTTACTGTTTAATGACACTGTCATAACAAAGATGTTTAGCGTCGCCCTCCTCCTTTCTTCAGGCTTGGGAATGGCGCTGTCCCAGGTAGGGTAGTGGCGGAGTTTTAATAAACACGCTTTACGATAAACGACTTTAAACGCAACTGAACATCTTAAAAGAGGTGTCCTGCTGTGCGTTATTCCAGTTGTGTGTTTGACTCGGCCGAAAGATTGTCGAAGCTCACAACCACGTTGGGGAGTTTATGCAGGGTCGTGCAAGTCTGTTTGTTAGCTACTTCTCATGCCCTTTGGAGAGGTTCTATATAGACTTGAACGCTGCAACTGCCGTGTTCGGGCTGTGTCAGTCCGAAGCCTGGTTAAAGGCGACGTAAATCATGTCATAATGACACAAATCAACTATCAGATTAGGTAACAGTATTCATAGCTTATAGAACTTTCCAAAATCGTACTTTAAGCTATCTACTGAACCCTTTTCCCCGTACAAATCAATTAAACAATACAATTGTACTTGATATTGCTCTCCGTCCAAAGTTCATAAGTGCATACACTAACATGCGACCGACTATCGAAGGCTCTGAGCAATTGTGAGTGAAGGACTTGCTCAAGCTCCTTGCACATTAACTGTCTCGGACGAGGCTCAAATCCCTACTCATCGCGTTACACGCCGAAAACCGTTAGCATAAAAAATAACTCTAAGCGAGGGTCGACGCCAAGAGACCTAGCAGCCCCAATAAGTCGTTAAATATAGAAAAATGGATCGACTTTATTTCAACACCTTTAAAACAGGTTTAACAAAACTATATATATTTCATCGACAACATTTAAGGTAGTGGTAAAACGTCTGTAAGTCATTTTAGGTACTGCCTTTGGATGTCGTCACACAATGGTAACTATTAAGCTAAACTTACTCACTTCCGGCACTCTGGTAGTGCCAGTCCAAAACATCTATAAAGGAGGAGGGCGACGCTAATGATGTTTGACAATATACAGCGTTGTTAAACAACTAGCCAGGTGGCGTTAACTTCGCCGCTGCCGTTTTCGGTGATGTGGAGCTTAAGTTTAAAACAGCCAGCGTTTAATAATACCTACAGCTAATAGCGCCCCACCATGCGTGACGTCAACGTTTTCAGTTGGCATGTCAAGCGCTGGATTCATTGCCAAAATCTAAAAATGCGTAACTTTGTCGAACAAATAGTGATCGTCCAATTAATGACTAAAAAGGCAAGTTATAAGATTTAAAAAGGTGTTCTATCGTTGACACGCTCTGTGCTTGTTACTTGGTCGTAGATCAGCGGTTCTCAACCTGTGGGTCGCGACCCCTACGGGGGTCGCCTTGCAATTTACTAGGGGTCGGCTGGAACCTTCAGAATTTTTTTAAAGTTATCAGCGTAGTTTCTTAATATTTAATATTTTATGTAATTATGATGGCGTGCTCTTGCAAAGACTATCCCGAGAATTTCTGAATTTCTGATCTGGTGAGAAAGAAGCAAGCATAACCTTCTCATTGAAGCTCTTCTTTGGATTGCGAAACTCTCATTTTTATAGTTATAATTGAAGTTATAGTGTTGGCCTTCTGTAGCTCTATTTATTTTACTTTAAAATTATCAAACTTATCACCAATGATTTATTGGGCTATTATGAATGATGCGTATGCATGGATTATCAAATGATGAGAAGTGAAATGCATCATAATGGTAGGGAAAATGCGGTGAAGGGGATTAACCCAATCAATTTTATTGTTGAGGGTCGCCAAAAGTTTGGAAATATTATCAGGGGGTCGCGGCACTAAAAAGGTTGAGAACCGCTGTCGTAGATGATCCTTCAACTACGAACATTTTCGTTGTATTTAACGCATTTGCAGTGTAATTAAGCCTAGTTATAAAGACTTGCGCTTTATAAATCATCATCATCATCATCATCATCATCATCATCATCGTCATCGTCATCGTCATCGTCATCGTCATCGTCATCGTCATCGTCATCGTCATCGTCATCGTCATCGTCATCGTCATCGTCATCGTCATCGTCATCGTCATCGTCATCGTCATCATCATCATCATCATCATCATCATCATCATCATCATCATCATCATCATCATCATCATCCAGGGTGGTTCCATAAAGTAGTGGTAACATCACTGGCGTGAAGAGCAATAGGTAGCGGGATCGCTTCCCGCAACCCTCTCAAATTTAGGTCCACTCAGCCTTTCATTCGCGAGATGGCGCGTTGTTAAAATGAGATGTAGGACGTGATGGGCGCCTTGCATGGCTGCCGTGTACAGTTAAATTCGACTCCTGTAATAACTTGTGATCATCCGTTCATACTGATTTGTACTCATACTGCGTTATTGTCAGTTTGAAGATATTAAACGAAGATTATTATCATCATCATCATCATCATCATCATAATCATCATCATCATCATCATCATCATCATCATCATCATCATCATCATCATCATCATCATCATCATCATCATCATCATCATCATCATCATCATCATCATCATCATCATCATCATCATCATCATCATCATCATCATCATCATCATCATCATCATCATCATCATCATCATCATCATCATCATCATCATCATCATCATCATCATCATCATCATCATCATCATCATCATCATCATCATCATCATCATCATCATCATCATCATCATCATCATCATCATCATCAATTACAACAACAACAACAACAACAACAATAATAATAATAATGATAATAATAATAATAATAATAGTAGTAGTTGTAGTAGTAGTAGTAGTTGTTGTAGTGGTGGTAGTAGTAGTAGTAGTAGTGGTAGTAGTAGTAGTAGTAGTAGTAGTAGTAGTAGTAGTAGTAGTAGTAGTAGTAGTAGTAGTAGTAGTAGTAGTAGTAGTAGTAGTAGTAGTAGTCGTAGTAGTAGTAGTAGTAGTAGTAGTAGTAGTAGTAGTAGTAGTAGTAGTAGTAGTAGTAGTAGTAGTAGTAGTTGTAGTAGAGAGTTTATATATACGTGAACTCCGACACTGCCGTATACTCGAGTGCATTCAGTGTAGCCAGTCCGATGCCTTAATTAAGGAGGAGGGCAAGGCTAAACGGAGAACAGCGAGCACAACGGAAATAAACTTCTGAAATAAAATATGAAGTAAAGTCAGCGTCATTGAACCTGGCAGCCACAGGATGTCGTTAAATGCGGGCTAAAGTAGACTCTTTCAAACACCTTTAAAATGCTTGGACTTAACGCAATATATTCGTAGACCGCAACCTACTGTCTATTGTTGTCCTGCAGAACTGTTCGCAATCTTTTTGGCTACGGAACCGTTATGAATTGAAATTTTTTTACGGAACCTTCACCTAAACACAACATAATCATTCTGGTACAATATTTTTAAACAGTGATCGAGGTATGTACAGTTTTAATCGATGAAACTTAGATTGGAAATTGTTTTAAATGAAATTTCTCCACGGAACCCTTGTCTACACCTTGGAGTCTGATTTATAATGTAACAACACATTCAAACAACACTTATCCAGTTGCTTCACGGAACCCTTGTCTTCCCCTCACAGAACCCTGCGGTTCCGCGGAACCCACTTTGGGATACACTGCTGTAGAATCCCACCTAGGTTGGGTAGTTGCTATTAAACGACACTGTTTTAACAAAGATGATTAGAGTCGCCCGCCTCCTTTCTCCACGTCTGAGACTGGGGGAAGAAGGAGGGCGACGCTAATCATCTTTGTTATGAAACAATGTCGTTAATCAGAAACTACTTCACTGCCTAGTCATCAAGCAACTCCATCGCTCCGGATGTACGATACTGTAAATTGCCACATATGCAATGTCCCGAAACCGTCACATATTTCCTTTCCCAGGAGTAATCGTAGTTGTAATTGTAAATGGTAACTTCTATTGCGCCGGTGTCTAATGCACAAGGCATCAACCGATGCAACACCAAAACCAAGCCATAATCAGATCAATATCCAGAAGATCGGTCCGTAAGACAGAGAGGCAGCCTATGGTGGATAAGCAGGTTCAAAAAGGTAAGTTTTAAGTTGAGAACGAAGTGACATAAACGGCTAAGAAGAACGGAGAGATAAAGAAGAGGATTTCAAAACCTCGGTCCAGCTGTAAAAGATTTGTTCACCAAGAACAGCTGTAGTTCAATGTACGACAGGAGAAAGATAATCAGCGCTTTTTTCAGCCGGAACGCACCGGAGCGGCGTTCCGGCACCTTTATTCAGCTACTAAGAATAATTTATTTATTTTAATAATAAAGGCAATAATTAATTTACTTTAATTCAAATTCAGTGTTGTGAACCGTTTGCAGTGTTTATTGAGACCCCTCCCAACCCCGAATTCCGTTTTTCTCGGGATTTTAACCCTTCTATAATTGTTCAGTTCCGGAACCTTCCGGATAATTATAATCAGATGACCTCGTCTGTGGAATAAGGACGGATTTTAAGTGTTGTCGCTGGCCAGAGTTCAATGTTTTCTAAACGATGACTCCTAATTTGAAACCAATCCTTCGCTAAACAGGCCACACTGAGGCAAGAGGAGGCAGTTGCCTCCTCTTGCTATTTTAGATTTCAAAATGTCCGTGGGTTATACCTCTGCACGCCTACTACACCTGGATGTCTCCCGGAGTTACCTCCTCTTGAATTTATGTCTGGCTACGTCCTTGCAGGAATCCAATGCAGATTTAAGCACAGTAAATAGAAACAGGTCTGTCTTAAGTCATGTCCTGAATGACATTGAAGAACCGATAGTGAACTGCACAGCCTAGAACCAGCAGCAAAAAAGAACCTTGCAGCCAACGAAAACGCCCTTAGAGACCAACGCAATGGAACCCGTTATCTGTTGATCAAGTGCAATATTTTCTAGTAAGTCTGTGCATTAAAGGCGTCTTTTAACTTTCC
>OY744609.1:4011409-4108909 GCA_963556255.1 Allolobophora icterica
ATTTAAAACATTGACTCCTACCAAAGGAAATACCAAGTGCTTTTTTGAATCATATATACTCAAAGTAACTTCGACACTGAAGTTTTCGGGGGTGCCAGTCTCAAGCTAGGTAAATAGAAGGGCGACGCAAATAACCTCTGTTATGACGCAGCGTCGTTAGACAGTAGCTAACCTGAAGTTCTCATTGCAAGGTCATTTCATGCCATAAGATATAATATCATAAAACTACTGGTAATCAAATTAATTGGCGTGAAGGTTTGTCGTCGTTAAAACCTGGCTGCCACAAGATGTTGCTAAAAAAATTTGGAACTACTACATCTACGACTAGACACCTTTCAAACTGTGGATTCATCTTAACCCTTCGTCGGGCGTGGGGTCAAAAATGACCCCAGAGCGCATTTTCAAACTATGGTTCGATATCAAAAACTGAAATGGCTGCCGTGAATTTTCACGAGAATTATTGCATTAGTTGTCTCTACGTATTCCAGTTGAGTTTGCATGCGAATTTTAGATGGACAAAAAATTACACGACATTTATACACTTAAGGTCATGGGGTCATTTTTTACCCCATTACTGATTATTGCTGTTTCTTTCTCATTTGACAGTCTAAAGTTGCAAATGCCCACAATTTTACTTGCTTATTTATTGTTACTCTTTACACAACGCTCAAGGTGCAATTATTCAAGGGCAGAGGTGCAACTTTGGTCTAAAAAGTGGGGGATACCAGTTTTTTGCATATACGAAGCAAGGCCGAGACTGCAATCTCTGTGAAGGTACAATAATAAGATATTGACTGATGTTCAAAAAGTGGGGTGTACGGTACCCCCCAGTCCAAACAGTGGGTAGGGTACGGGTACCCCTCGTACCCCCACAAATTACGCCTATGATCCAGGGCCATTCCTGACAATTGGCGAAAGGCTCGTTCCATATCGAGGTCGGTGCAAAATCCGTACAAAATTCGTCAAAGCCGGCAAAATACGGCATAAAGTTATGGATGTGCTGCGATGCTGAAACGAAATACGTGTACAATGCTAGCATATAGGCCCTATTGCAGCAAAGAGAGCCCTGATGCAGCTTCAACCAAAGATCTTGGAGGAAACATTGAACCTCAGCTCATATACCTTCTTGAATGTGGAGGTCGCAACATTACTAGGCCTACTGATAACTGTTGCACCTCGCTGGCCCTAGCTACAGATGTTCTGAAGATAAAGAAATCTACTTTGGTTGGTACTATTCGTACTAATCGAGTAGATTTGCCTAAAAAATTTGTTTCTCCCTGAGGACGCGAGATTGTACTCATCCTTTGTCGGGTTCAACGAGACCGGCGACTTGTCATTGCTTTCGTACAACTGGTCATCGTCTTGTTGACTATGCACATCTCCAATGGAACTTTTATCAAAACACCAAGGAAGCTTCCAGAGGTTATCAACTTCTACAACAAGACCAAAGTAGTTGATTAGGCTGACCAGATGATTCAGCACGAAGTTCTCAACCAGCCTTCGGCAGGCAGTGCCGCTCTGCAACCTGCTGGATATTCCGGCACTTCAGGCTTACGTCCTTCATGAGAAATTGAATGTGGACAAAGCTCCAGTGAGACAGCGTCATCAAGAAGCTGGGAAAAAGATCTTTGCCAAGAGCTACAGGAACAGCGATGCAACTCATCATGGGCTGATTAGAGGATGACTGTTAGACGACACTCTGGAACCTCCAAAGAAATGAGGTCGCTGCCAAGTTTGTCCCAGACAGACAAAAAAGCCACGGCTGTGTGCAAGGCATGTCATAAGAATGTGTGCACTATCCACTGTCAAATCTTCTGTCAGACATGTCTCTCTGCTGATTGATGAAATACTTTCCTAAGCTCCTAGCAGTCTCCTATATTCATTCTAGCGTCATTTCATTGTACTGAGGGCACTAGCCTATACATTAAGGTAAGAACAGTATTACAAGTCTATGTTTGTATGTGGCGTCATGACATTATGACGTGACGTCATGTCATGACACCACGTCATGACGTCATGTCATGACGTCATGTCATGAGAAAGCGTCATTATATTGTATTGAGGGTGTTGAACATTAGGGTAGGAACAGCATTACAGGCCTATGTTTGTATGTGGCGTCATGACATCATGACGTGACGTCATGTCATGACACCACGTCATGACAACACGTCATGACGTCACGTCATGACGTGTTGTCATGAGGAAGCGTCATTATATTTTATTGAGGGCGCTAAACATTAGGGTAAGAACAGTATTACAAGCCTTTTGTTGCATGTGGCGTCATGACATCATGACGTAACGTCATGCCATGACGTCATTTTATGACGTCTCGTCATGAGGAAGTACAACAAATAATGACATTTCAGTGAATAATAATAATAATGACCTTCTCGTGAAATCTAAGTGCTTATTTTATTCGAATTACATGATAACTACTGTGGGGTCAAAATTGACCCCACGCCCTTAGTTGTATAGTTTTTTTTCCGCCCGACGAAGGGTTAACGACAGAAAAGCTCCGCCGCTGCCCATGCTCTGGTAGTGCCAGTCCCAAGCTGGAAAGAAGGAAAGGCGACGTCAAATGCACACACTGGAAAATACCAAGCGAAACATTTGATGGACAAATGTGACAATTATTGGAAGTCCCTGATCAATAGACTCTTATATAGCTTAAAGTGTAATTATTACAGAGGTGTCTAACTGGATCTTGTATTTCGTATAGTGGCAATTAGTGTTTAACCTCTTCACGACATTGTGAATGGTTGGTTAGTTGCTGTTCAACGACGCTGTTTCGTAAGAAGGATGATTAGCATATCGCCCCTCCTTTACTAGGACTTTGGACTGACATCACAAGAAAACGGAAGTTGCAGAGTCCTATTTTGCAATTGAATTGATGAATTCTGGGAGTTCAACATCATATGGCTACCATGGCAGTTGACGTCTACCTTAATTTACCCTCCTGTTTTATCGATGAAGGAATAGGTTGCTCAGTTGCTGTTTAACGACACTTTGTCATAACAAAGATTATTTGCGTCGCCCTCCTTCTTTCTCTAGGCTCGGGACTGGCATTGCCAATGCATTATGGTCTGCTTATACACCTTTGAAATCGTCATTCCAAAAATATATATTGCGTTCTTACGTATAATCATAGGAATGCCTGAAAACCAACTATATATACGATGGAGGAAAGATTTCAAAGGTGTCTAAGCAGGACCTGATGTTATCGATAACAAAGAAAGTTTTTAACTTAATCTTACGATTACTAAGACGTAACCTTACTGAAAATTGTTCGCAATAAGTTGGTTAGTTGTTGTTTAACGACGCCTTGTCATTATAGAGATGATTAATATCGCCCGCCTCATTCATCAAGACTTTGGACTGGCATTATCTGAAAACGGTTGTGAAGGACTTTTCCCGTTTAACTGGTGGAATAATTTGTTTAGTGGCGCTGTGTAGTAAGGAATGCGATAATATGCTTGCCATCCTTCTTTATCCAGGGTTTCGGACTGGAAACAACTTAAGAGTTTAGAGGGCAGTGGAAGAATTTTTGCAGTCGTAATCGTAATCTTGAACTCAAAACTTCTAAAGCGCCACTCAAAAACCAAACACAGGGCACCAGCTTATTCACGAGTCGATTTGTAGCCAACAGTTTAACCATTTCTTATTCCACTCTAAGGCCGATGACGTCAGTTGCAAAAAGTTTCCACAACTCTCACTGTTTTCTTAATTATATATGACATATGAACGGTCTAATTGGTTACAACTAATTAACGATGTATTGTGGCTGCTAGGGCCGTTTACGTCAAACCTAATTTACAAAACAACAGAGAGCTCAGGCATGCATACCCTACCTACTATCAGACCGAGCATCTTTTATGCCTATATAGCATAAAGAGTACTAATTTTAAAGGTGTCCAAATGTGCCAAAATCACATAAACGATTAGATAGAGTGGGATACATATAGTGTTAAGAATATTAATTTTAAAGGTGTCCAAATGTACCAAAATCACATAAACGATTAGATAGAGTGGAATATATATACTGTTAAGAATACTAATTTTAAAGGTGTCCAAATATACCAAAATCACATAAACGATTAGATCGAGTGGAATACATTTAGTGTTAAGAATACTGATTTTAAAGGTGACCGTAGTCTCATCGGTGATATCGACGTTTTTAACGAGATTCTAAGGCCATTAATACCTCGCCCTGCCTTTTTTTTAAAATGTTTCACGATTTACTACTAAGTTACTGTTTAACGACGCCGTGTCATGTGAAAATGTGTACCGTTTCCCTCCTCCTTTTTCAAGGCTTGGGATTGGCGTCACCCAATTACCCACTGCTGATTGATAAATGGGTGGAGCCAGACTTCAATGGCATTTTATGGCACAAAACCTTTAACAGAATTTTTCAAAATGCGTTAAAGCTGAGTAAGTTGCAGTAGTTCAGTTTAACGATTCTGCGTGACAACAAAGATCGTAAACGTTTCCCTCCTCCTTTTCCAGACTTGGGACTGGCACTACTTGAAGACTGCGGAGTTGGGGTAGGATCTTACAATGGCATTAGTAGTAGTTTCAGTGTTTAGTGACCTATTATTGTTTTCAGGGCCTTTCACCTCGACCTTACCTTAAGAACATGGAGCTCGAAACGTACCTTGCGTTTAACGTATTAATAAAAGATTAATATTGAACCATTTTAAGGGTGTCTAATTCGAGCGATGGAATTCATGTACGCCTAGTAGTATCAAGTAGCTGAAGACATATCTTGTCTGCTATGACATCTTAGGCCGTTTACGATAATTCAGGGTTATAAACTGTAGTTTATTTGCATTACTCCAACTCCTTTCTTTGTATTTTAATAAGTTTTTATTGTTGCTGTTGTTGATGATTGTCGGGTGTTGCCCTCCATCAAAGATTAAACGAAAATTTGGCTCTTATAGCGTCTTTAATTCGTGATTTAAAGGTGTCTTATCACCGCATAGCAGTATTCGCTCTATCGACGGATTTTTACGAAATCTTACGACGTCTGTGGCCGTTGACGCCCACCGTCTGCTACTAAAATTCACGCGAGAAACTTAACGAATATCGCCAATAGCATAATCAGTGGTATAACACTTGAATGACGAGCTACGCTGGATTCCCAGTCGTTTTTAGTACACACTCGTTGTTAGAGTGTTAATGTTTATTTATTCCTTTGTTATTATAAATCATCGTAGGATGGCTCACCACATCACGGTTTACGGTTATGGTTAATGAAATTCATGGTAATGTATTATTTCCAATGTTATTTACAAACATCGTATTGGTGACAGGATGGTTGCCGTCGATCCTAGACTGCGGTAATGTGAGTTAAAATAAATGTAACGTCTCTTTAGTTTCCGTTTAAACGATGCTTTATTGTAACGAAGATGATTAAAGTGGCCCTCCACCAGGGCTGTAGTGGTAAAATTTGAGGTGAGTACACGCTACCGGTAAGCAGCGGCGTCACCAGGGCTGGTGTCACCCTAAAAAATGTGATGACTTTTTTAGGAATTCGTCTGAGAAAATTTTTTGACCTTTTAGGAATTCTGAAAAAATTTATTAACTTTTTACGATTTCGTCTCATTCGCCCTCAAAACCTTTCAAAACCTCTCTTTTTTCTCAAAATTTCATTATTCAGTGGGTATACGGTCTCTAGAGAGGTAAGTACACGCTGTATACCCGCGTATACCCTCGTCTAGAGCCCTGAGTATATGCTCTCAAATTTCTCGAGAGGTAAGTATACGCTGTATACCCACGTATACCCTCGACTACAGCCCTGCCCGCCACCTAAAACGAGGTTTCTGACTGGCACCACCCGAACACGAGACGGGGTAGCCAATTGGTAAGAGCGCTCTCTTTATACACCTTTAAAACTGACTCATATATTGCTATATAAGGATAGGACACGCACGAGAAGTGATAAGAAGCTCAGTGACACACGAATTGTGGGAATTCTTCAACAATAATTTCTGCCGCGCTCTACACCCTTTGTTGCCATAAGACGTCGTTAAACTCTATAGCCCTCGGGGATTAAGAAAGAGCTCTTTATCTTGGTCCCGTTAACTGGGAAGGTATTGAATGGGTGTATATATAAACTGTTGGAGAGTGTATACGACTGGTTAGAGCGCTCGGCCTGTAATGAGGAGGCAATAATATTACTCTAAACTGTCTACAGGTACCTTAAGCAAGTCCTTCACTCACAGTTGCTCAGCGCCATCGATGTTTTGTCGTATGGTCGTCTGTATTTTTGAACTTTAGGAAAAGAGCAATATCAAATATATATATATATATATATATATATATATATATATATATATATATATATATATATATATATATATATATATATATATATATATATATATATATATATATATATATATATATATATATTGCATTGTATTTAAGGCCGTGGCGTGGTTATTACAGCCATTCGTTAGGTATAGGTAGTTTCTGCATTACAACGCTATGCCTTAAGCTCCACTATCACTAACCTACAACTCCCTAAAACATTCCCAGCCCAAGTATCTCCGTGATCTCTTCGCCATCCAGGCAACCCGCTCCTCCCGATCATCCTCCAGTCTAAGTCTTTCTTGCCGCCCCCCCCCCCACTCCTATACACTACTCATTTCAAGCTCCAACCGAGCCATATCCAACACAGCACCAAGTCTCTACAACGATCTCCCCAATTCCGCAGGTTCTCGGTTCCTCCATCGTCATTGCAACCTGTCCTCCATCTTTCTCCTCATGTTCCTATATATATATATCACCCCCGGGTTTTTTACTCAAAACTGAAGTCTCTCCTCTTCAAGTACTCCTACTCTGACTCATCTGATCCTCCGCCTTCCAATTCTAGCCATAAACGACACCCGCCTTAACAGCTGCATGCTCTGCCTCCGCTCTTGATCTGGCGGTGATGGCACCCTGGACTTCAACCAATTTTGGACTACTCGCTGGAAATCCCCTCTGATTTTACGTAGCGCTCGTGAATAGGCTGGTGCCCTTCGCTTGGTCTTAGAGTGGCTCTTTAGAAGTTTGGAGAGTACGATTACGATTATTCTTTGTCGCCAAATCCGGCTGAAGGTCCGTATTCACCATGTTGATCTCCTATTTGGATATTTTCCGTATTTAATTAGGTTGGTTAGTTGTTGTTTAAGGACGCTGTGTTATGACAAGGATAATTATCGTCGCCCTCCTCCGTTACGGGCATCTCATTAGTTACGGGCACCACCCGACGAGTGTAGTTGCCATTTCCATTGTTTAAAGACTTATTTAACGACATTTGGTGGCTTCAAAAGCCGTGCACGTTGACCTCCCACTACTAGGATATATTCTGACAAAAGCACCTAACCGATTGACGAAATGATTTTTTTTTATAGGATTAGGACAACATTATTTAAAGGTGTGTACACAGAGCCTGACCGTGGCGGTTTGCTAAACTATCACAATCGTAATCGTAATCTCGATATTTCTACAGCGCCCAAAAAAGCGAAGTCGCGGGAACCAGCTTATTCACTTAAACCCTATTGCTACTATAGAACTTTACATTCGTAATATGGTCTTAAGTTGACCTAATACCACATTTTTAAATATTTAGCGACTGTTTGTGATTAATTACTACTGGATAGGCCTATGTGAGTATGGAAGGTCGTACTTCTCATTTGTTTTGTAACGACATCTTGTGGCTGGCGTTCACGTCGACCTACAGTTCCGGCTTTGAATATTTGCAGTAGGTTGGTTAGTCGCTGTTTAACGACGCTACGTAATAAAAATGATGATTAGCGTCGCCCTCCTCTTTAATCCACGCCTGGGACTGGCGCTATCAGATTACTGGCAGTGGCAGAGTAAAGTTAGCAACATAATTAATCATAGGCCTTAGCAGGTTTTGGTATCCATTCAAACGATTTTATGACACGTTGAAAGCTTTCACTCAAACATTTGGTTGCGATGGTTAGTTGTTGTTTAATGATGCTGTCGTGACAAATCATCGTCGCCCTCCTCTATTCCTGGTATCACCTGAAAAGGGAAGTGGCGATTTCCCGTTATTTAACGACATCTGGTGGCTTCAGACGCCGTTCACGTCGACCTACTTACTGTTTTAAGAGTTAATATAATAGAAAGTGGCAATAAGTTGACATTAAAGCGAAATGAGCCTTATATACTTCGAGAATAAGCATAATTTAAGGTGTCTAAGCACACTCTGACCGTAGCGTCATGTATGACCATACTTTGTGGCTAATATAGAATAATAGAACCGTACATTGTCGTTGATTGATTTTATACCACTTTTGGAGATATTTAGCGACTGAGTGTGATTAATTAATACTAGATACGTGAGAATGGAAGCGTTTTAGATCGTAGTTCCCATTTGTTTGTAACAACATCTTGTAGGCGTATAAGCTTATATATATATATATATATATATATATATATATATATATATATATATATATATATATATATATATATACAACACGTCTGGTTCTAGCATAACAGCTAAAACAATTTATAGCATAACATCTAAAACAATTGGATATATATATATTGACAAATTGACAATATATATATATATATATATATATATATATATATATATTAAGACTTAATAAACTAATGATATTACAAAAAAAAGCCGTGAGAATAATAAATGGGTCCCACCGAAGAGAACATTCTGACCCAATATTCAAGAACTTAAATATATTAAAAATTGATCAAATTAGAAGAATGCAAATAATAGAATTCTTATATCAGTATGAACGGAACTTACTCCCAAACTCATTCAGAGGATATTTTACCATGGGATCACAAATCCATGCACATAACACTAGAAGTGCAGCTACCTATCGCCCAATACGCGCTCGCACAAATATAAGAGAGTTTAGTTTGAAAGCGTCAGGGCCACAACTATGGAATGAAACTCCACTTGAAATTCGTCACTCTAGAAATCGCTTCGAATTTAAAACTCGACTAAGAGAACATCTAATTAATGTATAATTATTCTTCCCCCTCCCCAATGTGATATGATAAGGCCTTAATTGACTGAAGAGACACCCCCAGTTGTTGGACGTGTACGTGCACCGGGGCCCGGGCGTTGAGCCATTTAGTTAAGAATTTAGTTAAGAGAATCTGAACCTAATTAAGAAAAACCAGCCATGGACTTATAAATTGCAATACGATGTATAGGTGACCTCGCTCAGCGCGATTACATCCCTTTGGGGCCACCCTTTGCAACCTGTAACCAGTATTAACATGCTGCATTTATAATCAAGAAGATGTATTTTTTTAATATGGCTTTTGTGTGCTAAATTTGAAACTTGTTACTTTTATGGTTTTTCTGGTTGCAATAAAGACTTTTTGATTGATTTGATTGATATATATATATATATATATATATATATATATATATATATATATATATATATATATATATATATATATATATATTGACAACACGTCTGGTTCTAGCATGACATCTAAAACAATTTATAGAATTTTAAACACATACTACAATAGTAATTTGTTATAGCGTTAAAACACCTGAAGCAAAAGCAAATTTTAACGATTCGGTTATTTATATTTAACTTAATAGCCACCAGTCGGCCTTATCTCACCCTTAATCAAATTGCAACATGCAATTGGTGAAACGCACAATTGAACGCCATTTGGCTTATTGACTTCTTTAAATTTAATGGACTTCCATTTTAAAGGTGTCTAATTTGAGCTTTGGAATATCGTTTAGCAACATCTTCTCGATTCAAGAATCGATTACATTATCTTATGTTATAGTACAGCAATTGCAATTGCCCATGGTCAACTGTTTATCGAAATCTTATGGCATCAAAGGCCGTCGAAGTCGATAGGAAAATTATTTTGAACAGTTCTCACCCTATCACATGACTTTGTAATAAACACTCCAGGTTTGCTACTATCCAACAACGCCTAGTCATAACGAGGATGTTTTGCGTCGCCCTCCTCTTTAGCTAGCTTGGGACTGGCACCACCCGAAAAACGTCGGTGGCGGAGTTACTTTTGTGTGTATGTAATTCAAAATAGCGCTTGTTATTTCATCTGGTGGTAGTTAATGTTTTAAAGCATCTTCTACTTATTTCATGGAAAAAGAGTTACTGCTGGTTTAATAGTTGAATCTTATTTTTTAATCCAAAGGTTTAACGTCATCATATGACATCACAGGTCGTTGACGACAATGCAATAGTATGAACAATACATTTAAACAGAATTAACAGAGTCCAACAGACAGTATTTAGAAGTGTCAAAACAGCACCTTACGATGTTCATAATTGTCATTTGTTTACCATCATAAATTATGTATATTTATATATATATACAGTTAATAATTTCAATGATACTTGTATCATGAAAAGACAATCTTTAGTGCACATTAGACAACATCTTGCATTAATTGGTATACACAAGACTTTAAAATATAAAATAAATTAAATGAATTTATAATGTACATGAGATTTGTAATAATTATAGCTATTCAATTATAAAATAGCCTTATTATCAAATGTACAATACATATTATTATGACATGAAATTTTTTATTTCTTTTATTTTTAAATTTTTCAACTTTTTTTCTTCATTCATTAAAATAAAACAATATTATATAAATGCATGCAAACATTGAAAACATCAGTTCTTCATCATATGTTATAAATTAAACAAAAATAAAACACAACTGTAATATGATCAGAGATTATTAATTTATTACGTTTAATTTTTGATACAGCTTATTGATTATTTATTATATATGGAATTTTGACATGCAATTCTTGTTTTAGTTATAAATTATTACATAAGTAATCAAAACAAACAAGCAATATTAACATAATATATACAAATGGGAAAAAACCTACAACATATTTATAGTACGTACATATTTCAACCCAACAGCTAAAAACCTAAACAAATTTAGAACTACATATCAAAGTCCATAGACAACATTAGGCCTACATATAAATATTTCAACCTACAATATCTTTCCTTTACTAATAAGACTGATCAGTCTGAATACTTTACTTTGTATGCAGCCCACACCAAGCATGTTCTTAATATTAAATTCTAATTTAAATAATTTACACTTTTCTCTTAATATGTTGGATATGGTTTTTTCTGCAATGTAATGACAAATGATCTATATTTTCTTTGACTTGACAAGAGTTGCACAAACCATTAGCATGTTTTTTCATTAGGAAAAGCTTCTCATTAAGGTTAACCTTTCCTAATCTTAGTCTGGAGATTTGCACTTCCTTCTTCCTAGAAAGATCCATAAATTTATTATTTGTATTTACTACAGGGCAAATGCTCCTATAATGAAGGCCTTGAAGTTGAATCTTACAATTAACTTACTTCTTATATAGCTTAAAGTAAAATTGTTTTAGAGGTGTCTAATTTGAGCTTGTATTTCGGTTAAATGGCATTTAGTGTTTAAGACATTTCGCGATTGCCACTTTGTCGTTTCCATCGACTCTTCATTACCTCTTCACCACCTAAATCTCGGCCCTAAGCTATCCTTACTGTCAAGTGTATAGTTTCTGCTTAACGTCGCCATCCTTGTGTATCCAGGCTTTTGATTCGCACCGCCAGAGAACGGCAGTGGCGTAGTTATGCAATTAGCGCGAAAACCACTTATCGCAGAAATTTAAATACATGCGACAATAGTAACTGGTTTTAACGCTAAACAATTATAGTAGAATGAGAAGTTAACGATTCAACGGTTTTATATTTAACTTAATGGCCACCAGGGGCCGTTGACGTCGACCTTAATTTAACTACACCTTAGATCAGTGCTTTTTTTCAGTCGAAACGCGTCGGAACGGCTTTCTGGCACCTTTTTTCAAGGACTAAAAAATAATTGATTTGTTTTAATAATAAAAATAATAATTTTTTTATTTTTAATTTAATTTAAGTGTTTTGAACTGTTTTCAGTGTTTGTTGAGACCCCTCCCAACCCCCAATCCCGTTTTTCTCTGGATTTTACGACGCCCATAACGATTCCGTTCCGGAACCCTTTTTTCCTGAAAAAAGCACTGCCTTAGTTGAGCCAAATATTTTTCTGTCGGACTTGCGATTGAACGCGATTTAACTTATATATAGCTTATGGTAGACAAGTTTTAGAGGTATCTAATTGGAGCTTTGGAATTTCATTTAGTATTCTGTGTTTAGTGACATCTTACGGCCATCAGAGACCGTTTACGTCGACTTTAATTTACCTATATGCCTAGTTTAAATAGTCCACAAGGAGGCGGATTAGCGAGTGAACGCGGTTTGGCGTACATATAGCTTATTTGAGATACATGTTAAAGGTGTGTTATTTGAGCTTTGGAATTTCACTCGGTAGCTTTCAGTGTTTAACAACATCTTACAATTCTATCAGTATCCATTGTTTAGCGACATCTTTTGGCTTCAGGTGTCGTTGACGTCGACCTTTCATCATCATCAGGATCCGTGGGCCGAAGGCCCGTAGGTGTCCAATGCATGATCTATCAGTTTTTTCCAAAGTCCCCGGTCTTGTGCTAGTATTCTTAAGCTGTGCAGATCTTGCTTACACCAGTCTTCGATGTCATCTGTCCACTCTCTGTTGGGTCTGCCTCTCCGCCCATTTCCATCCATAATTCCCATCATCACGGTTTTTATTTTTCTGTTGTCATCCATTCTACATATATGCCCAAATAGACTTAGTTTTCTCTTCATTATTGTTTGCATTAAATCTTTCTTTATTTTCAGTCTTCTTCGAACCTCCAAATTTGTCACCTTCATTGTCCAATTTAGGTGTAGTATCCTTCTATAGCAGTACATTTCAAATGCCAATATTTTATCCTGGTCTGTCTTTTTAATTGTCCATGATTCACAGGCATAAAGAGCTGTGCTAAACACACATGTTTTTAAGATATTTAATTTGGTCTTGTAACTAATTTGTTTGGTTTTCCATATGGTGTTTAGTCCTGCCATGACTCCCTTTGCCTTTGCTATTCTTGCCTTTATGTCCCTTGTGCAATCATTATTCCATGTTAGCAAACTGCCTAAATATACAAATTCCGTTACATTTTCAATCACCTCCTCTTGCACTCTTATTTCCTTTTCTATTGTCTCTTTAACAAATACCATTGTTTTTGTTTTTCCCACATTTATTGTTAATCCAGCACGTTTGGCAGAAATGTGCAACCCACAAACACTTTCTTGCAATGTCTCACAGCTGTTCTCTAACAAGTCAATATCATCTGCAAATCGTAAGTTGTTGATCTTTTCCCCTTGTACCGAGATTCCGGTTCCATTATCTTGGATCGTATCCATGACTCTCTCCAAGTAAGTTATAAATGTATTAGGTGACACTGGATCTCCTTGCCTTGTTCCTATTGTAGTTGTGGCGTTCGCCGCCCGGACGCCTGCCCTGCCGCGCCGGGCGGGTTCCTGTGGTGACTCCAGCCCACTACCCGTCTGGAGCCACCCGAGTCACTGCCTTGCCTATTGTCCCCGTCAAAAGGCTTATCTCTGTCCATAGTGACCATTCCTGTCAGAGGAGGTTCAGGGTTTACCGCTTTACTATGAGAGGCTACACTGTAGAGCTCGGTCTCGGCATCAGACTCTGCCACTTCCGCGGTCACCGGGTGGGCAACGTCCTGAGGATGGCCGTCCTTCAGAACAGGGTTCGATCTTTTACCTGCAGCAGTCTTTGCCTTTCTGTGTACCTTCCTAGTTACGGGCTTTCTCTTCCTCTCTACCTGGTCTGAACTTTGACGGACCATTCTGCACCTCGTGACTCTTGAACTATCGCCGTTATCATGGAACACCAAACGTTTTCTAAGTTCAGGGAACAAGAAGTACTTATGACGAGTCTCTGCGTCATGTAATAGAAGACACGTATCCATCGGGCAACGCGTCTTCTTACTGTCACGTATCTCTAGCTGTGTTTCCGTGTGCGGCATACCGGCCTCACAATAATGAATTCTGCTTCGAAAGATAACGGGTCTCTATGGCACTCTGATAGTGAAGGTCCTCTCTCTATAACCTTCGCTATCTACACACACAGACCTTTGTTCTGACCTACGCACGAGGGGGCCCAACCTCGCACTTCAATCAGTCCTCAGAGCCGTGTGTTGCGACAAGCAAATATGTTCTATCTGGATACCCGACTATCCAGACTTTCTCGTATCGTTTACTCTTGGTCTGCGTTAATGTTCCTTTAACCGGGAACTCTCGTACACTTAACCCTGGGACTCTGACTAGCTGGGTTTCGCTAGTAAAGCGTACGTGTCTCTTTCGGACCTGGGTACCCGAATACCCGACCCGAATATCTTGGTCTGATCTCTTTCCGGTTTACACAACCTTTTATCTTCCCACTATTCAGAATTAGTCTGTCTCGAGACCTGAGCAGCAGAGTGGGCCTTACTCCACAAGCCGTATCTCTTGAACCTGACTCTCTGAATCCAATAGAGAACGTAACAGTTGTGTCTTTTTCCGGGAGCTCACAGACTCGTAGGCTTCGTTTCTCGGTACTCACACACGATTCTACTAATGGTATCTCTGGGTAAATATCAGTAACTTTACCCCGTTATTGCACACAGACCTGTGTAGCTTCCCACCGTGGGAACTTTCCCGAACACTGGAACAGACAACGGTCGGATCGTCCGGATGGTCTCCCGGACGGATATTTGCCGGTAAACCGCGGGAGTAACTATGACTGAACAAGGGAACCAAACACGGTGACCGCGAATGGAAAATTTACCGGTAGTTCCCCGATGTTATCGAACGGTACCAACGGGGTCACCCTCCCCGTACAAATCGAACTGTCACCACCGGGGTCTTTGCTTCCCCGTTTTTATACAGACCTGTGTTTTCTCTAACTCTCACGATCGGTCTCTCCCCGAGGTTTACTCAGCCTGTTAAACTTCACAATCGGGATTCAGACCGGCTCGCGATCTAACGGCAGGGTGGGCCCCAAACCTGTGGAATCGGCGGTCAATCCAATACCCAAGAGTGATTAGTTTTTGCTGTAACTCGGGATCGCACTGCTCAGCTTTTATGGACGATACTTTAACTGAGTTATCACCACCGGATCTTTGCCCGTGTATCTCGGACGGTCAACTGCGGGGCCTTTCCGCGTGTCTCTCAAACGGTCACCAGCGCGGACTCTGCCCGCGTATCTCTGACGGCTACCACCGGGTCTTTGCCCGTTTATATCTGACGGTCAACACCGGGTCTTTGCCCGCGTATCTCCGGGTCTTTGCCCGTTTATATCTGACGGTCAACACCGGGTCTTTGCCCGCGTATCTCCGGGTCTTTGCCCGTGTATTTCTAACGGTCAACAGCGGGGCCTTTCCGCGTGTATCTCTGACGGCTACCACCGGGTCTTTGCCCGTTTATATCTGACGGTCAACACCGGGTCTTTGCCCGCGTATCACCGGGTCTTTGCCCGTGTATTTCTAACGGTCAACAGCGGGGCCTTTCCGCGTGTATCTCTGACGGGTACCACCGGGTCTTTGCCCGTTTATATCTGACGGTCAACACCGGGTCTTTGCCCGCGTATCTCCGGGTCTTTGCCCGTGTATCTCTGACTGTCAACAGCGGGGCCTTGCCCGAGGTTTATCAGACGGTCCCCAGGAAACTCTTTGCCCCGTACGTTACCGGAACAGACCTGTGAGCTCTCAATCTCTCACGATCGGTCTTTCCCCGAGGTTTACTCAGCCCGCAAACTACCAACAATCGGGATTCAGACCTTTTCGCGATCTAACGGCAGGGTGGGCCCCAAACCTGTCGGATCGGCGGACTCAATCCTTCACCCGAGAGCGATCGATTCGGCTGTAACCCGGGATCGCACAGATTAGCCTTTTCTCGGACGCCCTCTCGTCCGTAAATATATTTTCTACTTGCCCGAACCGGACTCTCGCTTTATCACTCGCCGTATACTACCACACGGAGTGCAGTATTTATCGCTAACCAACGACACTAAAGAACCGTATCGCTGTATATGCAGGACGCAGTAACGCCGTCCTACAATATAGGCAACGCAGCGTGAGGCAAGCTCTATGAATCCATCTGCATCTACCTGCACGCTATGGTCTCGTACGTAAGACATTATTCTGGCCTCCATAGGAAGGCTATGTTCATTGGTCTGCATGACAATCGGTTAGTACGTAAACCATATTCATGCCTTCATACTTATATAGTAGGCCATCACCATCTTCTTAAATACAGGTGTCCAAAATCGAAATATCTACCAACTATATTAAGCGGCGCCCTATGTTTAGCCACTAAATATTGGACAGAACGGCGTGTTTTCTTATTTTAATTAATTAATTGAAGCTTTAAAATGGCAAAAATAAAATATAGCACTTGTAATTATAATTATAATCGAACAGTTATAAAGCGCCACCCATCGAATAAGACGCTAATTAATTAAGACAGCTATCATTATATTCCTTCGTTCGTGCCTTGTGGCCAAACCGCCACACTCTCCCCACCTTACTTAGATGCGGAGCATCTCCGACAAACCGGGGACCTGGATCCACGTGACAGAAACATCTCCAACCCAGAACCACTTAGAAGGCAAGGAACCACTATTTCGCTGGTTATAGGGCGTAACACCTCGGTCATCTGGACGACTTACTCTGTCAAGTACTGCATCCAGACCCGACAATCTCTGCTACCCCGCACGTACGCCAAGCAACGGTGCTAGCCTCAGCAACTGGGGAAGCACACCTTGGTCAGAGCAACCACTCTGAAACCGAGAAGAAGCCACCCAGCGCCCTTACAATCTCGCGCAACCCGTTCTAGCGACAGCCTTTTTAATGGTGCAAGAGATTTTATCAACCGCCCTACTGGCAACCTATCTTAACCCTCAAGTTGCCAACCTTAACAGGCCCTCTATCATGACTCTGGGCTCTACCCAACCGAACTGGCCAGGAGACCTAGGAGAGAAAAGTCACCAAGCAATCTCCCGAATGTCAACTTCGTCCATCTCATCATGCACAACTCCAAAATAATATAAGTAAAAGCAAAGACGAAGTCAGTACCCGACCCGCATCGCTCGGCGGACCAAAAATGTTTTTTTTTTTTTTTTTTTTTTTTTTAATACAAATTATCCTATTTACATAATTGCTCTAACATCGTGTATCAAATAAAACGAAACTATTTAATGTCTTTTAACATAGGCACTAACATTATACATCAATCGCACAAGTTTATCTTTACACACAATTGTCAACTAATGCAACGTATCAAAGCATTAGCTATCCTAATAGACAAACAATTCAACACAGTGACGGCGACAAGTAACATTTCAACTCAAAACCGTATCCGTAAGATTCTCGCACTCGCCGACAACCGTAAGAATTACCGCAATGTCTTATATCTTATGCGGTTCGTAAATCCAAACAGCATACACGAAAACACCCAATAGGCGTCTTCACAAGAAACTGAAAGTCGCACTGCGAAACTTCTTCGTAAATTTTTCACAATTGAACTACCTAGTACCGCAAATGGTATTATCTGCGTCTAGGGTAGTCTGAAAATTATTCTCATCAGAACAAAACTCAAAGTTATCCTCGGAACCCCCGAATTTAGCGGCGGTAGACGTGCCAGAAATTGGTCACACATCTATTAGCAGCACTTCAACATCAGTTATCATCAAACGGGAGACAAGGAATTCGCAATGCGACGAACTTTCACAACACTCGTAATTATGCATTTACTAAGTATTCCGAGTATCGTTACATCAAAATACTAATACACAGTCCAACTGAAAGGTTTTTATCAAACAGAAACTTAAAACATCGTTTTCCAACAATAGTCCGTAAACTCGCCGCAATTAAACGGTAACATGTACCGCAAATGTTATACATTTGAGTACAAGGCAACAGTTCAAACAAAAGGTCATCAAAAGAAAACTCAAAAAGTATTTCTCCAACAGAAGTCCGTAAAATCGCCGCAATTAAGCGGTCATGGTATCGTCCTCGCAAAATAGCTCTCACAGCAGCTTTGAAAGTCACTTAACAAAAGCCTCACTGTCCTTTCTAACAATAATAGTCGTCCATCTTCGTTATCCTCTTGGAAATGTGGGTACACCACTGAAGCTGGGACGTCAACTTCGCTTCTTCGCGGAATCACGGTGTCCTCCTGAACGACAACTCTCCGGCACATGGATTCGGTCACGGCTTCTTTCAGAGGGATCTTCTCGCTCCCTAAACAAACGCAGCGCCTTGCGAAGTCCCATTGAGCTTCATTGTTTTCTAACCATGACAACCCCAAGATTACTTCCGTCACTTGGTCCGTCACTAAACATGGTAGAGGATATATCTGTTTTCCAATACCAATCTTCAGCGTGGTTTCACCGTCCACTTTTATCTGACTTCCATTAGCGGCTAACAGACGCTGTGCTGACGGTACTAGCACGGTGTTCAACACAAGGCGTCGTGGCACAAGTGACATTTCACTTCCAGAATCAAGTAGACAGTGTATTCGCTTCCCTTCTAGTCTAGCGACAACGTAAGCCATCCTGCTGCCTTTGATCAGTCGATTTTGAGCCTCCTCTTGGATGGGTTCTGCCTTAGTTGTTTCATTGGTTCTGTCTTCACCAATCCTCTCAGCAGTTCCTTGAGGACAAAAACGTTTAACGTGCCCTTTCTGTTTACAAAGGTAACATTCAATATCAGGGTTTCTCAAACGTCCTGGCGGAAAATTCCGTCGCTGTACGACGTTCGGTTCGGTCTTCCTTTGACCTTCAATGGCTCTGTCCGAACTGTTCGCCATTCCATACGGTCTTCCAGAAACCGGGTCGGAATCTTGTTTCGAGATAAGTCGTCCAATTTCTCTTGACAGATTCTTAATTTCCCGTTCTAGATCTTCTATACGTAAAGTTTTCTGCTCATCAACAGCCGTGGCTTTGCGATCTTCCCTTGTAGCTTTAACTCTGCCGTGTCTGCGGTCCATATCACTTCCTTGTGTCGCCGATCGGCCATAAGCATCTAACCGAACTGCATGTTTATAGGCAGCCTCAAGGTTAGCAGGCTCTCGTTCCCGCACTTTCTGTGCCAAGTCTTCATTTGCCAATGCGTCAATGAAAGCATCACAAGCAACCGTCTCGACAATATCACTTGTAGCTCCTGGGTACGCCAAAGCCATAAACCTCCTTATTTCTTGCACAACAGTGCTCAGAGTCTCTCCATGAGCCTGCCTGTATGTGCGAAGTTTCATACGATATAGGCTTGTCTGGTCTTCGGAACCGTACCTCGCTTTGAGCCTTTCGACAAGTTCTTGCCAGGTTACATTGTCCTGAGCTCCCATATCCCACAATAGCTGAGACGCGGGCCCTGTTAAAGCGCACATTAACTGATCTGCTTTCTCCCGATCAGTCCACCGATTGCAACGACCACAAACTTCGAACTTGGCCAAAAACGCGGCTATCGCTGTTTTTCCATCATATTTCTCCAGCTTAATTCGTATTCCACGGTCTGTTGGGTTTTCGCCTCTCTTCTGCGTAGCAGGCGTTTTTCTGACATTCGTCTTGGGCAAATTCTTCCCTGTGTGATCGCGGTCACTCATCGATTCGTTTCCGTCTTCAGCCCTCACAGCTGATCGATGCTGACCGTTTTCACCTCTCTTTCGAATAATGTGCCTCTTTCCATTTCGTCCCGTAGACTCTTCAGTGTCTATTTCATCGTCACTCAACGGCTCGTTTTCTCCTGTAGAGTTCCGTACCGACCGATGTTGCTCGTACCCATGTCTCTTCTGAGTACTTGACGCATTTTTAGTACGCCACTTAGAAGCCTTCGTACTTATCTCTCGGTCGCTCGAAGCTGCACTTTCTTCTTCAGTACTCAATGCAGCCCGACCGTATCCACGCGGATTACCGCCTGCGAAAGACTCGAAATCTGACCCTTTGCGTTCATTTCGCAAACTCTGGGAATTTCGGTCTTCTGCGCAAACATCTCTCTTTCTTGGCTTCTTAGATCGGTCGGATTCCTCGTACAGAACGGGAGCTTCCCATTGGCTGTCGACTGCACCTGACGACGCCCTCCCGACGAAACGGTCATTGTCTGTACAGACAGTCTTCGGTCGAGTCACTTTCCGCGCACCGTCGGCGGCCTTAACAACACCACTACCACCTGGCCGATTACTACCTTTACAATCGGTATTCTGGCCTCTAAAGCATCGCTCTTTGGTCGATTTCCTCGAGAAAGGATCTATTTCCGTTTCCGTTTTCCTTTCTTCGTCTGTTTCTTCATGGGTTACTTGGTCTCTATCGTGTCTGTCATACTCGGATAGATTAACCCGATTATACGTCTCTCTTTCATATTTCATAGGATCTTTCCGTCTAAAACTTCCGTTACTCACGGCCGCTTCTCTGTAAGCGCTTTTAACCTCTGTATCTGAAGCGCCATCTGACGAAGGTTGTCTCACTTCAACCTTGTTTCTTTTCAGCAGAAACTGACCACGTGATTCTCTTGACTTTTCGTCACGTGATATTTCTTCCTCTTTCTCTGGGTATCCTCGGCTCTGCGATTTTACAGAGCTTTCAATCTGCCAGCGTTTCTCCTGATTCTCTGGATAACCACGGTTTCGCGAGTCACCTGCACTTTTAGCCTCTGCAAGCTTCTCTGGGAAACCTCGGGTCCGCCACTTTCCCGCACCTTCAGCTTCACGATTTTCTTGAAAATCTTGACTCAACGAGTTTTCTGTCTTTACACCTTGCGACATCACTCTGCTATCCTTCGGAAAACAGCGGGTGAGCTACTTTTCCACAGTTTCAGAATGCGAAACTTTCTCACGTGTTTCTGGGAAACCTCGGTTCCGTGCTGACTCATTCATCTTTAGTTGTCCTTGGCAGTCCTCCCGGAAACCTGGGCCCAACGGGTTCCCCGGATTTTCCCCTCGGAACAACTCTTTCTGATGAGCAGCGGGAGCCGATAGTTCTTCTAGCCTCTTACTCATTGTCGCCACGCTCTGTCGCAAGTAAGACATCTCCGCTTTCCAATCCACTATATCTGTCAAAGATCTTCGATCGTCTTCGTTCCGCTGACGTGCCTCACAAACATTCGCTTTCTTCGCAACGATATCATCGTTTAGGTAACGCGGTACCCGGACTTCCTCATACGCTCTTGGCATACCATCAGCCCTCTTCAAATGTAGTGGCTGTGTATCTTGTCTAAGACTAGTAACTCGAAGCTGCTCAAAGTCTCCTGGCATGGCTTCTACCCTTCTCTCTTGCAATTTTCGCGGTACTCTAGCGTCTTCAATTAATCCGGGCACTCTCTTTAGGACTGTGCCATCCCCAGGAAAAGGCACTGACATCTCCTTAAACACGTCTGGCATTCTTTCTATATTTTTCAAGCGTAAAACTCGTGGTATCCTGATATTCTCAGAAGGCCTTGATACATCAAGCCCAGTCTCTTCAACAGTTCGTTGACCGAACCGGTATCTCTGATTTTCCACATCGTTCTGGACAACTGTCTCAATAGTCCTTGGAACGTTTCTCAGCCATCCTTCAACACCGGCGAGAGAAAACGAACCTCTTTCGTGGCCACTACGGGCCCCAGCTACCGTTTCGATTGTATTGGCTACACCAGGTGCATCCAATTCGCCAAACAACCGCCGCTCATTTTGCCCTGTCTTCGGACGCGCACCTTTGTGGTCCAAGCTTCTGTATTCACGGTTAGGGATATCATCGGACTCGTCATCTGCATCTTCAGGGCCTTCCCCTGATCTGTGGATAGGAAACGCTGGTACCCCACTTCTGGTACCAGTTTGTGACGTTCGCCGCCCGGACGCCTGCCCTGCCGCGCCGGGCGGGTTCCTGTGGTGACTCCAGCCCACTACCCGTCTGGAGCCACCCGAGTCACTGCCTTGCCTATTGTCCCCGTCAAAAGGCTTATCTCTGTCCATAGTGACCATTCCTGTCAGAGGAGGTTCAGGGTTTACCGCTTTACTATGAGAGGCTACACTGTAGAGCTCGGTCTCGGCATCAGACTCTGCCACTTCCGCGGTCACCGGGTGGGCAACGTCCTGAGGATGGCCGTCCTTCAGAACAGGGTTCGATCTTTTACCTGCAGCAGTCTTTGCCTTTCTGTGTACCTTCCTAGTTACGGGCTTTCTCTTCCTCTCTACCTGGTCTGAACTTTGACGGACCATTCTGCACCTCGTGACTCTTGAACTATCGCCGTTATCATGGAACACCAAACGTTTTCTAAGTTCAGGGAACAAGAAGTACTTATGACGAGTCTCTGCGTCATGTAATAGAAGACACGTATCCATCGGGCAACGCGTCTTCTTACTGTCACGTATCTCTAGCTGTGTTTCCGTGTGCGGCATACCGGCCTCACAATAATGAATTCTGCTTCGAAAGATAACGGGTCTCTATGGCACTCTGATAGTGAAGGTCCTCTCTCTATAACCTTCGCTATCTACACACACAGACCTTTGTTCTGACCTACGCACGAGGGGGCCCAACCTCGCACTTCAATCAGTCCTCAGAGCCGTGTGTTGCGACAAGCAAATATGTTCTATCTGGATACCCGACTATCCAGACTTTCTCGTATCGTTTACTCTTGGTCTGCGTTAATGTTCCTTTAACCGGGAACTCTCGTACACTTAACCCTGGGACTCTGACTAGCTGGGTTTCGCTAGTAAAGCGTACGTGTCTCTTTCGGACCTGGGTACCCGAATACCCGACCCGAATATCTTGGTCTGATCTCTTTCCGGTTTACACAACCTTTTATCTTCCCACTATTCAGAATTAGTCTGTCTCGAGACCTGAGCAGCAGAGTGGGCCCTTACTCCACAAGCCGTATCTCTTGAACCTGACTCTCTGAATCCAATAGAGAACGTAACAGTTGTGTCTTTTTCCGGGAGCTCACAGACTCGTAGGCTTCGTTTCTCGGTACTCACACACGATTCTACTAATGGTATCTCTGGGTAAATATCAGTAACTTTACCCCGTTATTGCACACAGACCTGTGTAGCTTCCCACCGTGGGAACTTTCCCGAACACTGGAACAGACAACGGTCGGATCGTCCGGATGGTCTCCCGGACGGATATTTGCCGGTAAACCGCGGGAGTAACTATGACTGAACAAGGGAACCAAACACGGTGACCGCGAATGGAAAATTTACCGGTAGTTCCCCGATGTTATCGAACGGTACCAACGGGGTCACCCTCCCCGTACAAATCGAACTGTCACCACCGGGGTCTTTGCTTCCCCGTTTTTATACAGACCTGTGTTTTCTCTAACTCTCACGATCGGTCTCTCCCCGAGGTTTACTCAGCCTGTTAAACTTCACAATCGGGATTCAGACCGGCTCGCGATCTAACGGCAGGGTGGGCCCCAAACCTGTGGAATCGGCGGTCAATCCAATACCCAAGAGTGATTAGTTTTTGCTGTAACTCGGGATCGCACTGCTCAGCTTTTATGGACGATACTTTAACTGAGTTATCACCACCGGATCTTTGCCCGTGTATCTCGGACGGTCAACTGCGGGGCCTTTCCGCGTGTCTCTCAAACGGTCACCAGCGCGGACTCTGCCCGCGTATCTCTGACGGCTACCACCGGGTCTTTGCCCGTTTATATCTGACGGTCAACACCGGGTCTTTGCCCGCGTATCTCCGGGTCTTTGCCCGTTTATATCTGACGGTCAACACCGGGTCTTTGCCCGCGTATCTCCGGGTCTTTGCCCGTGTATTTCTAACGGTCAACAGCGGGGCCTTTCCGCGTGTATCTCTGACGGCTACCACCGGGTCTTTGCCCGTTTATATCTGACGGTCAACACCGGGTCTTTGCCCGCGTATCACCGGGTCTTTGCCCGTGTATTTCTAACGGTCAACAGCGGGGCCTTTCCGCGTGTATCTCTGACGGGTACCACCGGGTCTTTGCCCGTTTATATCTGACGGTCAACACCGGGTCTTTGCCCGCGTATCTCCGGGTCTTTGCCCGTGTATCTCTGACTGTCAACAGCGGGGCCTTGCCCGAGGTTTATCAGACGGTCCCCAGGAAACTCTTTGCCCCGTACGTTACCGGAACAGACCTGTGAGCTCTCAATCTCTCACGATCGGTCTTTCCCCGAGGTTTACTCAGCCCGCAAACTACCAACAATCGGGATTCAGACCTTTTCGCGATCTAACGGCAGGGTGGGCCCCAAACCTGTCGGATCGGCGGACTCAATCCTTCACCCGAGAGCGATCGATTCGGCTGTAACCCGGGATCGCACAGATTAGCCTTTTCTCGGACGCCCTCTCGTCCGTAAATATATTTTCTACTTGCCCGAACCGGACTCTCGCTTTATCACTCGCCGTATACTACCACACGGAGTGCAGTATTTATCGCTAACCAACGACACTAAAGAACCGTATCGCTGTATATGCAGGACGCAGTAACGCCGTCCTACAATATAGGCAACGCAGCGTGAGGCAAGCTCTATGAATCCATCTGCATCTACCTGCACGCTATGGTCTCGTACGTAAGACATTATTCTGGCCTCCATAGGAAGGCTATGTTCATTGGTCTGCATGACAATCGGTTAGTACGTAAACCATATTCATGCCTTCATACTTATATAGTAGGCCATCACCATCTTCTTAAATACAGGTGTCCAAAATCGAAATATCTACCAACTATATTAAGCGGCGCCCTATGTTTAGCCACTAAATATTGGACAGAACGGCGTGTTTTCTTATTTTAATTAATTAATTGAAGCTTTAAAATGGCAAAAATAAAATATAGCACTTGTAATTATAATTATAATCGAACAGTTATAAAGCGCCACCCATCGAATAAGACGCTAATTAATTAAGACAGCTATCATTATATTCCTTCGTTCGTGCCTTGTGGCCAAACCGCCACATAGTCACAAACCATCCTCCTATTTCCCGACCCACTTTCACTGCAGCCTTTGAACTCTCTCCGATGTTCTGAAGAATCCCAATCAATCTATTCCCGACTCCATATGATTTCATTATTGCCCATGTAGCAACGTGCTTGATGGAATCGAATGCCTTTTGAAAGTCCACAAAACAATTGTAGACAAGTCTATTTTTTCGCTTGGCTTTTTCTGCAATCAATCTTAGCATCAAAATTTGGTGTACTTCTGTCTTTTCTGAACCCTGCTTGCTCATCTGACATATATTCTTCAGTTTTTGCCTTAAGACGGTTTAACAGAATTATCATGAGCACTTTCCCCATATGATTTATCAGTGCAATGGTTCTATAATTCTTACATAGCGTTAAGTCGCCTTTCTTAGGTATTGTTACAAGTATGGACTTTGTCCATTCCTCCGGTACTTTTCCTTCTTGCCACACTTGTTTGCATATGCCGTGAATTTCTTTTATCATATCCTTCCCTCCTGCTCTTATCATTTCTCCTGTTATTCCATCTGTTCCAGGGCTTTTGTTGTTCTTCAAGCGGTTCACTGCCCACTCCACCTCTTCATATAGGATGTCATCATTTTCATCATCTCCCTTGGGTGGTGTTATATCTAGCAGTTCTTCCAGGAACTCTTTGTTCGTTTGTTCCATTTCACTATATAGCTCGCTGCAGTATTCTGTCCATCTCTCCTTTATCTTTTCTTTATCCATCAAGATGTTTCCGCACTTGTCTCTGATTGCCGTCTGTTTTGGTTGCCATTTCCTATTTATATTTTTTACCAGCTTGCACACTTCTCTTGTTCTATATTCTCCTGCGTATTGTTCGATGTCACTACACTGTTTGTCCAGCCACTTCTGCTTGTCCTTCCTTGCTGATGACCTTACTGCATTGCATAGTTTTTTATACTCTAGTGTTGCCTGTTCAGATTCCTTAGTCCTAAGTCTCATCTTCCTTTTTTCTTTTGCTAATTCTAGTGTTTGTTCACTTATCCACTTCTTCTTTGGCTGTTCTGCTAAAGGTATAGTTCAAAGCTCGAGGGTACGCGTACCCTAAAATAGAATACGTTAAAATACGTACGTACCTTTCAAAAAATACAATACGCGTATGGTACGTATCATACACGAAAACTTTATTTATGGTTTACTCGGCGACCCATTGCCTACGTATAATCTGACGTCAACAGTATGAGTCATTGAAACCGGTACTTCCGGTAGCGTAGCAGTAAATTTAATTCGATCAATTCTTCGGTTATAATTAATTTAATGCAAATTGTACTTTCATTCTGAGGAGAGCTAAGTACACGTCACTGGCTTGCAAATTTCTGTAACTCAAAAGTTGTAGTATATCTTTATGCGCATCAGTTAGCGATTCAGCGATTCCCAGAGAACGTGGGAAGGAATGGACGCACGTGAAAGTGTTGAAAAATGCGAAAAACAATTATTTGATTGGATAATGAGCAATGACGTGGTTAACGTATTTTTGTATTGTTTACGTACCCTAAAATAGGGTACGTTAAAATACGTACGTACCTTTCAAAAAATAGAATACGTATGGTACGTACCCTCGAGCTTTGGTATAGTTACTTCAACTGCCTGCTTTATGATTTCACTGAGTATGTCCACCTTCCTGTCCATATCGAGCGGTCCAATTTCTGCCTCGTTGATTCTCTGTGTTATTTCAGCTTCGTACTGGGCCCTTATCTCCACATTTTCAAGCACTTGGATGTTTCTTTTCTTTTCGTATTGCTTGCTTGGTATGCGCCTCAGCTTCAACTTCAAATTGCAAAGCACCAAGTTGTGGTCAGAGGATATGTCAGCTCCTCGAAATGTTCTACACAGCTTTACTGATGTTTGCCATCTTCTATCAATCAATACTAAGTCTATCATATTCGTATGTTTCCCATCCGGTGATGTCCAAGTATATTTCCTGCAGTCTTTTTGTTTGAACTTGGTGTTGCAAATCATCATTTCATGCTTAGCTGCAAAATCCAGTAGTCTCTCCCCTCTCTCGTTTCTTGTTCCGTACCCATATTTAAACATTATGTGTTCCCATCCTGTGTTATCACTTCCAATCTTTGCATTCCAATCTCCAGAAATAATCTTGATGTCTTTTCTTGGTAAATCTTTCAGGGTATTTTCCAGGTTCTCATAAAACTCTTCAATGTCTTCTTCTGTGCTGTCTGCGGTTGGTGCATATATCTGAATAACTGATATGTTCAAAGGTTGTCCATTAAATCTAGCCACAATTATCCTGGAGTTAACTGGCCTGTACCCTAGTAATGCTGCCCTTGCCCTTGAGTTCAGTATAAACCCTACACCTCTTTGGTGGTCGTGTTCCTCCCCTGACCAAATCACTTCTCCATTGTTCAGCTCTCCGATCCCAGTCCACCTCATTTCTGATAATCCCAGGATGTCATATTGATATGCTCCCATTTCGTTCCTCAGCAGCTCCAACTGCCCTGTTGCCCACAGTGTCCTCACGTTCCATGTTCCAACTGTAAGACCATGTTCCGCAATTTTCAGTCTCTGTTGATCTCTCCGTTCTCCGGTAGCCAACTTTTCGACCCAACCCCGGTCAATCGATTGGGGACGCGGACCTTGTTTAACCGGGCGTCGTCCGAGCCGGGATCCTCTATTTATGATTGTCATTGCATTGGATTTCTTTCGTCTGTTTCTTTATAAACGGAGTATCTGCACCCATCCGTTCGACCCTCGCACTTCTCCCACAAAGTGGGTTCCAGGCTTGGGACTGGCTCTGATCAGATCAGAGGCGGCGATGCCGCCCACGTTAGCCAGCTGCTTCAGGGTTCCTGCTGAGCCTGTCCACCTCGCGTAGCGCCCTAGGTGGTACTTCAGCCAAGACCTTCACCACTGATGGCATAGCCTCAGCAGGCATTCCACTACTTAGCTGTTTCACCCCCTCACCACGTTGAGGTGTGGGTCGGACTTTGAGAGGGGACGTCGACCTTTGCGTTGCATAAAAACAATTTAGATTCTCTTTTGTTGCATTAGCATCTCAACAAATAATTACTTAAATGTGCGTAGGAATTGCTTATTGTTATAGCTTTGTTTAGCAACATCTTTTGGATTTATGAGCCGTTTACATAGATCTTACGTTATATTACACTGAGTTAGAGTCATTGAGGTTTCCATATAAGCACTAGAGGGAGTATGATGTATCTGCCTGTGTTTATAAGTATACCTCAATGGAGAGCGTAAAGCAATTTTAACTCCCTATATGGTCAACTGTTTAGCGAAATCTTCTGGTATCGAAGGCCGTCGGCGTCGATATGAAAATATATTGAGCAGTTCTCACCCAATCATATGACTTTGTAATAAACACTCCAGGGTAGCAACTGTCTAACTACGCTGCATCATAACGAAGAGGATTTGCGTTGCCATCCTCCTTCGCGCAGACTTGGGACTGGCATCACCCGAAAGTTAGGTCTTCTTTGAGTGTATATAATTCGAAATAGCTCTTGATATTTCATTTGGTATTATTCACTGTCTTAAAGCATCTTCTGCCTATTTGATGGAAAGATGTTAACAATTTTTATTGGAAGTATTAAATAACTAGGCCCTTAAATTGTAATTGTGTTAGAGGTGTTCCTTTTGAGCTTGTATTTCATATAGTGCATTTATAGTTTCTGCTTAACGTCGCCCTCCTTTTCTATCTGGGCTTTGGATTGGCACCACCCCAAAAAGGAAGTGGTGGTGTTATGCAATAAGCGCCAAACCATTTATGTCAGAATTTTAAATACATACTACAAGAGTAACTGGTTAAAACGCTAAAATACTTGCGATTGAGTCAAATGTTAACGATTCAGAGGTTTTATAGTTAACTTAGTGGCCACCAGGGGCCGTTAATATCGAGTTTAACCAACCTGTAGTGTAGACCTTGAGGCGATTGTACAGGATCTTACCAATATACGCGAGTAGGCTTAAACATAGCTCATGGTAGATGTATTTTAAAGGTGTCTAATTGGAGCTTTGGAATTTCATTTGATAGTATTCAGTGTTTAACGACATCGCCGTTGACCTCGACTTTATGTATAGTTTAGTAAGAAAAATCCTCCCCGAAGGATATTCCGATTGAACGCGATTTGGGTTATATATAGCTTATAGCAGCTGCATTTTAAAGGTGTCTAATTGGAGCCTTAGATTTCGTTTTGTAGTAGTCAATGTTCAACGACATCTTACGGCAGCCATAGGTCGTTGACGTCGACCTTACCTTACAGGAATCTCGCAACAAGTTACTCGTGTCCTGCTGCTAATGTCTTCGTCAAATCGAAACTTGGTAACCGCGATTAAAACAACAAGCAAAATGTTAAGTGAACGAAGTCGCTAGCAGTCGATAGCTTAGCAACTGGTTTCGACTTAAGGGCTTAGCGGCGGCGGCAGCGGATGGCGGCGCGCCGGGGACTATCTCCACCTTTCTCTAGGCTTGGGACTGGCACTACCGCAGGCGTGGTAGTGGCCAAATATTCCAAATAAAGTGGATGGATTTAGAGTTTAACAACATCTTATGGCAAATGACATCCGCAGAAATTAATTAGAACAGTTTTCCCCGTTTCTGTGGCATAAGGTAGCACTAAGCTTTAGTTTAGAATAAATTGAAGGACTATCCATAGTTTAACGACCTCTTGTGGCAACAAAGGCCGTTGACGCCGACAGAAATTACTTTGGCAAATTACAGCTATTTTTTTAAGTCACGACAAACTGCTAAACACCTGTAAACTTCATTTTAAACACTACGCCTTTTGGCTAATAGGCAGTATTCTGATCATCGATATACAATAAATTCAACAGACTGAGGCAAATCCAGGTCAAATTTGTGGAAAACTATGAACGTTTATTTAACGACGCCGTCATATCGCAAAGTGACACAGACCATGGATGCATATGAACTGTAACGAGTCTTAGGGTTTATATAGTTTATAACAGTCATATTTTAAAGGTGTGTAATCTTTGCTCTACACGTGGAGTTGCGTCCAGCATAAAAAAAACAATATGCTTGCAAAGGCTGTTTAATTAAGGACGAATTTGCTTACCTCACGTTTAACAGTTTAGCGCGACAATCAATACTTATGAACAGCAGGGTTGATAGATTGTCTAAGTGAATCGAGAATATTGTGACTGGCCCTAACCAATGAAATAACATACTTTTCCTACTCTCACCAAAACACTTAGTTAGCAAAATAAAATCTATATTTATTATATATTTATTTAAAGCAATTGTATAATATATTTATTTAAAGCAATTAATCAGCGCGTAAGTTCAGTAAACTTGAATCTGACCGTTTAAAGGTGAAAGATGTCTTAACAAGCGCCATCTATCAATCATACCTTTTAGTCGACAGGTGGCGCTAGCAGAGATTAATCTTAACCTTAATTAATTTTTGAAAAGGGTGTGTAATTACAGTGACAATGATTATAGTGCACCATCAACTGTCTATTATTCTTCCACTGTGTAACGTTGTCAATTCAGACTTATTATATTTTTGTAGTCTCTTTGCATTACATCAACTTCTTTCTTTGTACTTTACTGAGTTTCTGTTGCTACCATTGTTGATGGTCGATATAAACTATATCTGTGATCGAACGAGAAATGGGTTATTATAGATTGCTGAAAACAAGATTTAAAGGTGTCGTTAAAACGCATAGCATAATTCGCCATATCGCCGGGTTTTACGAAATCTAACGAAGTCCAAGAAAATTGACGCTCACTGTCTGTTACTAAAATTGTCGAAAAAAAAATACACCGTGTCTCAAAATAAACTGTGCAAAATTGTTTCTGTCAGAACTTCGTCAAATTTCCACCAATTTTAATAATTTTTGGTAGGTAGATGGCAAAATGGCTGAAATTTTATGCTATACATAAATTTTTCACCTCACCTGACTCATGTCATCGCACTACCTTGTTAAACACAGATGTGCCAATTTCTTATATAACGCTTAAATCTTATTACATGCAACAAACTATCTGACGACTTAATTAGCACGCAGTAAAGTAAAATATGGTTTACTTAGCAGGGTTTTTAATTGTTATGACAGATCTGCTTAAAAGTGTTAGAATTGGTGCTCGAAATGTGCCCCGCTTACACGGACACAAGCGCTTAGATGGCAACGCCACTGACTGATAGCAGCATCAACGATCGACTGGTCAAAGCGCGCCCAATCGTCGATCAGACGCACTTTGAGTTCGTCGACGTTGGCTATCCTGGAGCGGTAAACCTTTTCCTGCAGCACACTCCATGTGCTATAGTCGACTGGGTTAAGATCCGGTGATTTCGGCGGCCACAGTGTTGGAGGTATGAAGTCGGGCGTTTCTCGCTCAAGGAAAGAGACAGTGTCGCGTGCTCGATGCGCCGGTTCGCCATCCTGTTGAAAGACAAAAAACTCGCCCTGGGATATCCGGCGTATGTCTGGCAGTAGCTTCTGGGCAAGAAGGTTGTCGCGATAGTAGGCCCCATTCATATTGACACCTGTCTCGATGAAATGGATTTCAGTGCAGCCAAGTTTCGAGACGTTAATTGTTAAAATTTAAGCGTTATATAAGAAATTGGTACATCTGTGTTTAACAAGGTAGTGCGGTGACATGAGTCAGGTGAGGTGGAAAATTTATGTATAGCATAAAATTTCATCCATTTTTCCATCTACCTCCCAAATTTTTTTTAAATTGATGGAAATTTGACGAAGTTCTGACAGAAACAATTTTGAACAGTTTATTTTGAGACACGGTGTATATCGCGAGCAGTATCATCAGTGGTTTAATGACATCTTGTTGGTGCCAGAAGAGTTGACGTCGACCCGTGTTTCCGTTAATATGAATTATCCAAAAAATGTAAGGAGTTCGCTAAGGGCTCGTCTCGAACAGATATTTTGAGATGAGCCTCGTTACAAAATTTGACGTTATAACGTTACAGTGTTGCGATTAGTTTCATCGAGTCGTGAAGAACATAATTTATTGTTGTTTGTTAGGAAGATTTACGCTCACTAGTTTACGTTTCGCCAATGCTGTGTAATAATGGATAATTATTATCACCGTCGCCTTCTTCCTTTATCCATGTTTACGGAGTGGAAATACATTAAGTGGGCAGAGGCGAAGTTTCTCAGTATATTTGGAACCAACAGCTTAACAATACCTTATTGTATTGTTTTTAATTACGCACGATAGATCAACGATTTAGGTACTTTCAATTGTCAAACGGAATCGTAGGCCCAGTGGCCCACAAGGGCCATCGACGTCGAACTTACTCAACCCAAAAGCTATTAAGAAAATACTCCACTAAACAGGCGCTCTAGAATGAACTATATATAGTATTGAATAATGATTTTAAAGGTGTCTAAACTGAATTTGAAGTAATTGGTAAGATCGAAGTGTCTAACGACATGTTACGGCTGTATGAGAATTATTTGAGAATGTTTGGTTAGTTGCTTTTTAACGACGCTGTTTAACAACGAAGATGATTAGCATATCGCCCCCTCCTTTATCCAGACTTGGGACTGACATCACAAGAAAATTCTCACACATCTAGTATTTGATCACATTCAGTCGATAACTATTTCAAAAAGTGACATAAAGTCAACCAACGACCACGTACAGTTCTTGCTTAGTCACAAGGTATAGTCATACATGACGCTACGTTCAGGTTGCATTTAGACACCTTTAAATATGCTTTGTCTCGAACTATATAAAACTGCATTTCGGTTAACCGTAAGTCCTGTGACCATCCTGTTATCTCATAAAGCATTAGGTCGACGTGAACGGCTTCTGAAGCCACCAGATGTCGTTAAATAACGGGAAATTGCCACTTCCCTTTTCAAGAATAGAGGAGGGCGATGGTAATTTGTCACGACAGCGTCCTTAAACAACTATCCATCGCAACCAAATGTTTGATTGGATGCAGACAGAAAGCGGGAGCCAATGGAGTTTTTCAGCCATAAAGGTGGTGATATGAGAGAATCGAGGAAGACGGGCAATTGATCTAGCAGCGGCATTGAGTACAGACTGAGTAGGAGCAAGGCGGACCCTGGGAAGACCGATGAGGAGGGAATTGCAGTAGACAAGTTGGGAGCAGACAAATGCATGGACAATTGAAGTGCAAATCGAAGATGAGGCTGAGCGACGGATAGCCTTAAGCCCCGATCTACAGTGCATCCTCGACTGTCTATTTATTATTCTTATGTGTAGCGTTGTCATTAAATTTTAACATATTAGGCCGCAGACGACAATTAAGGTTATATAATACAGTGTCTTTGGTTTACTCCAGCTTCTTTCTCTGTATTTTAATAAGTTTTTTTATTGCTATTAATGATGATTGTGATGTGTGGCTTAGGGTGGTCCACAGACACATGGTAAAAAATAAAGTTCAAGCTAGAAACCAGGCCACCCTCTCAGTTTTTTACACCTATCAATAGTATTATTGAGACAAAATTTCAGCTTCCTATTCCAACTGGAAGACGATGCTCACGGACTATGTTACTTAGTCATATTCCGATAAATAAACATTAATTGTAGATATGAGTGTGTTGAGCATACAAATGCATTTTATTTCAAGACAGATCAAATATTACTGTAATTTGACAACATATGTAATACAAGAACAGTTAGACAGATGGAACTGTAAAATTTCATCAGGTTTAATGAATTGGAAATATTCAAAAATGTCAAAAACATCGTCCAGTCCATGAATATCGAATGTCGATTGTTCTTGTTTTATAATTTCAACACCCGTGACAGTATTTGACTCTAGAAACTGCAAGGCTTTGCAAGCACTGCGTCAACAGCAGTCTTCTTTCTTGTGTGAGTGAGAACAGCTTTCATATTTGCCTCGACCACTTGAAGAAGAAACAGCTTTTCTTCTTCATCATTGGTGATGAGTCAGTAGAATTCCTCGAACAACTTCACACTCTCTCAGCCGTGTCGTTCACCACTCTCAACTGCTGAATTATCTATCTGCCTTGCTTATAATCCTCATTCTCGATCCATTTCTGTGGTTGAAGTGTAACACAAAAACTACTCATCTTCAGGTGTGACAGTACTATCAGTGCTCAGCGGGTTGTAAAATCACCCAAAACCCCTCTTTCAGTACCTTAGCATCACTTTTCACCTTCTTTCACCAGGCTTGCAGGTATTCTGTAGACAATCTTCACTTATCTCTTACAGGAAGTTGGTCTTGCAGTCATTCTGTCGACAATCTTCACTTTATCTGTTACAGGAAGTTGGTCTGAGAACAGTGCCAGACCTACAGCCTCGTCTGAAAGGTACCACAAGTGGTTTTTTAGGACCGTCCCGGCAGCAACACTAACGTCACAGTCAATAGACTCATATTGTCCTAGACCAATCCAAAGTGATAGATCTTGTTCTTGAGCTTCAGCAGCAAGTGGGGCCTTTGTCCATGCATGCCTTTGCGTAAAACAGGGCACCAAACTTCAAAAATCAATGAATCTGATCGCGAAAAAGTTAGATTTTGATTGCATACAGTAACTTGGCCATCCAATGTGCATGGTGAATTGGCACGGGGCTCTCCAGTGAATGACTGAAGACTGACTTCCAAGGACAACCACTGTCAGCTCAATGAGCTCTTGGTAGTTGTCTCTGATCTCTGAATTTCTTTCAACAAACCCTTGAGAAAACTGACGCTGTTTCATGGGGGCTGCAGTGCCGGATATGACTTCCAGTCCTCGGAAGTTGACACGTGTCACACCTTCCCAGCAGCTTTAAATCTCTTGAAGATTGGGATTTATGGAGAACAGGTGGACTGCAGCACAAGGTGAATACTTTGGCTAAAATCAATTCCATTACATGATGACGGCAGGCCAACCACAAGAGCTCTCAGCTGATTTGTCTTCCAGCATTACACACAATCCGTTAAAATGCCCAGTGTTGACATACATTGTATCAAAGCTCAAGGCTTGAACCTTGTCAACTGTGAGTTTTCACAACTTCAGAAGAATATGAACGACCATGAATTCATTGCATCCTGTCCCAAAGGCTAATTTGGGCACAAAGCGGAGCTTATTCACACCATCACCTGAAACCAGCACTGGGAGGCGGTCGACATTTCCTGCTCCAAAGATCTTAGGCAGGGTTTACTCAACCCAGTGTAGTACCAGTGGCTAATCTGGTACAAATTCAGATCTTACAGCTTCAGCATGCTCTATCCTGGCTTTCTTACGCACTCTGTTACGCGAAAGTGGCAGGGCAGAAGGACCATAGCCAAGCGCTGCAGCAATTGTAATGTAAAAATTCACTTCTGAAACATGTCAGCCCAAAACACAGGAAGTAGGCACTGTGACCTTCAACAAGAGCTGTACACTTTTTTGTTTCAAGTACCAGTAAGTAAGTAAGTCTGATAACACAACAGAAACTATTTCAAGCTCATCTCCATGATAAATGTTGACCAAGTTATAAGGCATCGAGATTTACAGCAAATACTACTATATGGTAAGATTTATTTGTCATTGAGCACAATCTTCCAGTTGGAATAAGAAGCTGAAATTTTGTCTCAATAATACTATTGACAGGTGTAAAAAACTGAGAGGGTGGCCTGGTCTCTAGCTCAAACTTTATTTTTGTGGACCACCCTAGTGTGGCTCGTATCGGAGATTAAACGAAAATTTGGCTCTAATAGCATTCTGAATTCATGATTTAAAGGTGTCTCATCAACGCATAGCATTATTTGCTATATCGACGGGTGTTAACGAGATCTAACGAAGTCCATGGGTCCTGACACAAACCGTCTGCTACTAAAATTGATGTAAAAAGCTTATCAAATTTCACGAATAGTATCACCACAGGTTTAAGACTTTAACGACGAGCTGCATTGGTTTCCCAGTCGCTTTTAGTACACTCTCGTAATTAAAGTGTTAACATATATGTATTCGCTTATCATTATACATCATCGGAGTATGATACAATACGAACTGTGAGAAGTCTTCAACAATAATTTCTGTCCAGCTGAACGGCCTTTGATGCCATAAGATGTCTTTAAACTCTGGAGCCCCGGCGCATTAATAAGAACTCTCTCTATCTTGGTCCCGTTAACTGGGAAGGTATTAAATGGGTGTATATATAAACTGTTGGAGGGTGTATACGACTGGTTAGAGCGCTCGGCCTGTAACGCGGAGGCAACTACTGTGTAGGCAGCTTAAGCAAGACCTTCACTCACAGTTGCTCAGCGCTATGTAAATGTAAATGTAAATGTAAATCTCCGAAATTTCGCAGCGCCACACAAAAGCCACGTCAGGGAGACCAGCTTATTCACCGGCGCTATATCAAATCAAGTCCGCAATAGCCAAGTCCGCTATAGATGTTTTATCGTATGATCGTGTGCACTTCTGAACTTTGGAAAGAGGGAAATATCAAATACAGTTTTATATTATTGTATTTAAGGACGGTGTCGTGGTTATTACATCCATTCGTTAGGTATAGGTAGTTTCTGCTTTACAACGCCATGCCTTAACGGAGACAACTATCTCCAGCATAATAGTTATTTAATTCCGGTTTTAAACTGTCACCACTTTTGGTGTGGGATATTCGGAAACAGATACTCGTTAATTGTCATTGTTATTTGGGTTTGCTCTCCACCCCTACCTTGGTGATGAACATTCATCGTGTAGCAATGCTACACACGTTTTAAGAGTTTATTGTTTAGGTGTTTATCCTCAGGGCTGTAGTCGAGGGTATACGCGGGTATACAGCGTATACTGACCTCTAGAGAAATTTTAGAGCGTATACTCAGGGCTCTAGACGAGGGTAGGGCCTATACGCGGGTATACAGCGTATACTTACCTCTGTAGAGACCGTATAGCCACTGAGCAATGAAATTTTGAGAAAAAAGAGAGGTTTTGAAAGGTTTTGGGGCGAATGACTAAAAAAAGGTCATCAACTTTTTCAGAGACGAAATCGTAAAAAGTCAGAAAATTTTAAGAGGATTGGTAAAAAGTCTGAAATTTTTCTTAGACGAATTCCTAAAAAAAGGTCTTCACGTTTTTTTACGGTCACACCAGCCCTTGTGACGCCGTTGCTCACCGGTAGCGTATACTCACCTCATATTTTACCACTACAGCCCTGTTTATCTTCCTTGTTGGTCGCTGTGCTTCTTTTTTCTAGTTATTAGTCTTCGCTCTTCTTTCTGGTTATCCTGTTGAATTGTTTTCTTCTGTCGTCGTTTTCCAGTTAATGGGGTGGGGGTAAGGTAAGGTGTAGTGAGGTTAGGTTAGGTGGGATGAGAGCGAGGTAATGGTGAGGTGAGGAGATGGCGTGATGGAGAAGAGGGGAAAGTGGTCAGATATTTTAAGCATTTGATTGTGATAACGACGTCACTCGCTTTCCCACCAGTGATATTTTACTTCTAAAAATAATTCCTAATTCAGTTCTAACTCAGTTCTGACCTCTTGAATTTTACTTCTAATTCTAATTTTACTTCTCAAATAATTTTACTTCTAATTCCTATTTTAGTTCTCAAATAAGTTTACTTCTAATTTTACTTTTCCAAATAATTATTAATTTCCGTGCTGCAAAAGTACATATGCAACGCTTGCAGAGAGAAGCACACCAAACTTGTCTCGAGAATGAAAAATCTGTTTGAAGTAAAACAAGGGGTGAAGCTTTAGTCTTACAATGCTGGTAATTTGAATTTTGAGTCGTGTGGTTATCATTAATACGAAACGAAGAATTATCTAGTATCAGCGAAATCGGGTAGGCCCTAGGCCTACTGTGTGGACAACCATATCCAAAACGATATGCAGTCGCTGATGGAATCCATTCGAGTCAGTCGGCAAGATCTAATGCTCTTAGGCTATGCCAGCGTGTTACCATTCATCTATCCCCTTCCAAGACTTATATTGCTTGTATTTCTCCAGCTAGTGCTGTTCCACAAATTCCATAATTTTCCCCGTCTAGTACTTGGCATGTAGATCTGCCTGCACATGTAGTTTCGTCGAAATGATAAACCCAAAATTCGGCTATCTCGCTTCCTTCCGGTCAACATTCTCGATAAACTCGTAATTTTACAATTTAACGATCAAACCCGAAATAAAATGGCGTATGAAACTGAGGAGGTTGGTACGCAATTAAGTGGGGACAATTGTTAGACAACGAAGACCAAAGATAATAGAAATGGTATGCGCAGCGTCTTCATCTCAACCGAAGTTTTCCAATGGATTTTGTTTGGAGCGCGTGCAATTTTACCGGTACTCGCCTTCGTCTCAACTTGAGCGCCACAAGAAGTAAAATGATTTTACTTCTGAAAATAATTCCTAATTTCGTTCATAATTTTAGTTCGGCAAATAATTCCTAATTCAATTCTTAATTTCGTTCTTTCTGCTGAAATAATTCCTACTTTTACTTCTAGTTTTCGTTAACGAAATCATTTATTTTTACTTCTAATTTTAGTTTTCGTTAACGAAAATATCACTGTTTCCCACTATCTTCACCATCCAGGCAACCCGCTCCACCCGATCATCGTCCTATCTCAGTCTTTCTCGACCCCAGTCACTACTCACCTCAAGTTCTCCAACCGAGCCATATCCAAGCACCACGCCTCTGGAACGATTCCCCCCCCCCAAATTCTGCAGATCATTGGTTCCTCCATCAGCATTGCAACCCGTCCTCGATCCTCCTCCTCCTCCTCCTCCTCATGTTCCTCAATATATCACTTCTCGGGTTTTCCACTCAAAACTCAAGTTCGTCTGTTCAAGTACTCCTACCCTGACTCATATGATCCTCTGCCATCCAATTCTCGCCCTAAACGACACCCGCATTAACAGCTGCGCTGCCTTCTCTCTTGATCTGGCCCCTGGAAACCGGACTCGGACCTCTTTTGGACTACTCTTTGGAAAACCCATCTGATTTGACGTAGCGCTCGTGAATAGGCTGGTGCCCTGCTCTTGGCCTTCGAGTGGCGCTTTAGAAGTATGGAGATTACGATTACGATTATTTTGTGTCGCGAGGTTCGGCTGTTTCACATTGGTGGTGGACAGGCTGATTGGGTGGAGGTGTGTACTCACCATGTTAATCTCCGTTTTGGATATTTTCAGTATTTGATTAGGTTGGTTAGTCGCAAGGACGCTGTGTTGAGACAAGGATAATTATCGTCTTCCTCCTCCGTAAGCGAAAGGGAAGTGGCGATTCCATTATTTAACGACATCTGGTGGCTTCAGAAGCCGTTTACGTTGATCTACCGCTGTCGAATAGAGTCTAATGTTAACCGAAAACGAGAATTATATAGAGTCAGGAAAGGTATATTTAAAGGTGTCTAAACAGAGCCTGACCGTAGTGCTATGTATCACCATACCTTGTGGCTACCACAGAACAGTTACTGTACGTGGTCCCTGGTTGACCTTGTGTGCCACTTTTTGAAATATTTAGAGACTGATTGCGATTAATTACTACTAGATCTGTGAAAATGGAAGCTTCTAACAGGGGCGCCGGCAGCGTGACGCACTGGACGCACGTGCGTCCACCCACCAAATCAAATCCACACAAGGAATAAGCATCGCATCGATATTTCTGACAATTTCACTGTGTAATTTTGGTTTACCATACAGTACGTATAAATACTATCATATGATATCATAATTATGCATGTGTTATACTGTACTTTATGAATCACTCTGAGTCATTTCAGTGTATGACTACGAGTGGCGGCAAAGGACTGGCGTGGATGGGAGGAGACGGGTGGGGTGTGCGTCCAATTTTTTAAGCCTGGCGGAGCCCCTGTTACGATATGGTCCTTTCCATCGACCCTTTAGTACCTCTTCACCACCTAAAATTTGGTCCTAAGCTAACCTTGCGGTTGGATGTATAGTTTCTACTTGACGTCACCCTCCTTTTGTATCCGGACTTTAGCTTAGCACCACCCGAAAACGGTAGTGACGTTATTACGCAATAAGCGCCAAAACCATTTATGGCAGAATTTTAAATGTATGCCTTAATAGTAATTTGGTTATAACGTTAAAACGCTTGCAGTTGAATCAAAATGTTAACAATTAAGCGGTTTTATATTTACATGCAACTTAATTGCCACCAGGAGGCCGTTGACGTCGACCCATAGTTTATTTAGGATATGTTATTGATTGCACTAACGATTGAATGCGAATTGTCTTATAATTATATCGCTTGAAGTAGACGCATTTTAAAGGTGTCTAATTGGAGCTTTGTTATTTCATTTAGTACTACTTAGTGCTAACGACATATTACGGCTGCCAGAGGTCGTCGACTTTATCTTACCCGAATCTCGCAACGGTAGCCCCACAGTAAGTTACCATATGATGACGATGTTTCGTAACGAAGATAGCTGCCATCGCCCTCCTCCTTTACCATGGAGTTGGAATGGCACCACCGGAAAACGCCAGTTGTAGTGTTAACCTTATGAATCTCAAAGTTCTGAATCAAAGGCCGATGACGTCGACTGGAAAAAAGCTTTACAGTCTTCACAGCTTTCAGAATGATGCAGATTTTATAGGCCTGTTGCACAACCATACGTTTGGGGAGGAAGGATAGAGAAGTTGTAACACTCATGGCCAGGAGAGCATAAGGTACACGGATCGACTCCCGTAACCCCCTTTAGGGCGGCGCCTTGCATGGCTGCCAAACTGTGTGTTTAATTAAGATATTGATTGTACTTTCATGTTTCAATGTAATCTTACTGCGTCTGTCGGTTTGAAATAATAAAGAATATAATTATTATTTTATGTTTGATAGCGTTTTCTGTAACAACGCCGTCATAACGAAGATAACTGACGTCATCACCGTTTAGGGCTTTAGGCTTGCCTACAATATTGGATTGGATCCAACAGCTTAACGACGAACTCGGGCACTGTTCGTATTCTGGTAGTGCCAGTCCCAAGCCTTGAGACAGTAGGAGAGCGACGCTAATCACCTTTGTTATAACAGCATCGATTAACAGCAAATAACCAAGATTTACGACACATTGTGATTTCGATAGTAAACAATTTGTAAAACGGCGTTCACCTTCGCCAAGTAAATGAACTGGATATTTATATATTTATTTAGGTCTATTTATTTTAACGACGCCTCTGTTACAAGGACGACGAGCGTTGGTGAGCGAGAATATAGAACCTAGAGCTAATAATGTTCTGAGAGTTATTAATTAGGCCTATACGGTGTGTGTACAATGTTTGTTTCAAAGTTGGTGTCAGATTTCTACAAGGTCTTCGGTATGGCTATAAGATGTTTGTTTATAATACCTAGGCAGTTCGGGCGTGTAAATATTGTCCGAATGCTGTAGATCAATTTTTGGCGGCAACATTCATCTAGGAGTCTTTTCTGCAGGGTGGCTTTTTTCTCAGAGATTTAAATCTAGGGCTAGCACGGTCCGCACTCGGCGACCTTAACAGGCGTGGCGCCTATTGATCACGATTACTAAGTTAATGTCTACTATGATTGTGGTTCTGAGGACGAAGATGATGACGAAGATGATGATGACGACAACGAAGATGAATAACATGATCCTATAGGTTCTTTTCGGTGATTATCAATCGCGTAATGTAGCGGATAAACTGAGTTCCATCGGTCGAGAAAAGGTCCATACTAACCAACTGACAGCGTGTTACAGGTGTTTAATTGAAATTTTGCTGGTTGGTTAATTACTCTTTAACGACACTGTGTCATAACAAAGATGATTAGCGTCGCAATCCTTCTTTCTCCAGGCTTGGGACTGGCACAACCACAGGTCGGGTAGTGGCGGAATCAAATACATTTTTACTACTGCGTCTTTTTATATAATATGCAGTTGAAAGCGTGTTGGAGGTGTCTAATTGAGACGGTTTCATTCCGTGCGTTTCAAGACAAGCCTTCCGTAGTAGACAAGACCGGTGACATCCAGTGATATTTTCGTTAACGAAAACTAAAATTAGAAGTAAAAATAAATGATTTCGTTAACGAAAACTAGAAGTAAAAGTAGGAATTATTTCAGCAGAAAGAACGAAATTAAGAATTGAATTAGGAATTATTTGCCGAACTAAAATTATGAACGAAATTAGGAATTATTTTCAGAAGTAAAATCATTTTACTTCTTGTGGCGCTCAAGTTGAGACGAAGGCGAGTACCGGTAAAATTGCACGCGCTCCAAACAAAATCCATTGGAAAACTTCGGTTGAGATGAAGACGCTGCGCATACCATTTCTATTATCTTTGGTCTTCGTTGTCTAACAATTGTCCCCACTTAATTGCGTACCAACCTCCTCAGTTTCATACGCCATTTTATTTCGGGTTTGATCGTTAAATTGTAAAATTACGAGTTTATCGAGAATGTTGACCGGAAGGAAGCGAGATAGCCGAATTTTGGGTTTATCATTTCGACGAAACTACATGTGCAGGCAGATCTACATGCCAAGTACTAGACGGGGAAAATTATGGAATTTGTGGAACAGCACTAGCTGGAGAAATACAAGCAATATAAGTCTTGGAAGGGGATAGATGAATGGTAACACGCTGGCATAGCCTAAGAGCATTAGATCTTGCCGACTGACTCGAATGGATTCCATCAGCGACTGCATATCGTTTTGGATATGGTTGTCCACACAGTAGGCCTAGGGCCTACCCGATTTCGCTGATACTAGATAATTCTTCGTTTCGTATTAATGATAACCACACGACTCAAAATTCAAATTACCAGCATTGTAAGACTAAAGCTTCACCCCTTGTTTTACTTCAAACAGATTTTTCATTCTCGAGACAAGTTTGGTGTGCTTCTCTCTGCAAGCGTTGCATATGTACTTTTGCAGCACGGAAATTAATAATTATTTGGAAAAGTAAAATTAGAAGTAAACTTATTTGAGAACTAAAATAGGAATTAGAAGTAAAATTATTTGAGAAGTAAAATTAGAATTAGAAGTAAAATTCAAGAGGTCAGAACTGAATTAGAACTGAATTAGGAATTATTTTTAGAAGTAAAATATCACTGGTGACGTCACCCTACATTGACGCTACCAGAAAATAGTTTTCCAGTTAACGCTTGGTTAGTTGCTGTTTAGCGTCGTTGTCACGTTCTGTCATAGGAAAGATGATTAGCGTCACTGGTTATAACGCTAAAACACTTGTAGTGGAATCAAATGTTAACGATTCAGCGGATTTATATTTAACTTAATGGTCGCCAGAAGGGATTCGGCGCATCTTGTGATTGAACGCGATTTGGCTTATATATAGTTTATTTAAGGCAATTTTAAAGGTGTCTAATTGAAGCTTTGGAATATCATTTAGTATTCAGTGTTTAACAACATCTTACGGTCGCCAGTGGCCGTTGACGTCGACCTTACCTTACACGACTCCCGCAACGGGAGCCCCATAGTCAGTTCAAATTCTTCAAGTGATTGATTGTTTAGTTACCACATGATGACGATGTGTAATCACGGAGATAATTGTCATCGCCACCCTCCTTTTATCCAGGCGTTGCAATAGCACCACACGAAAACGCCAGTGGTAGTATCAATCTTATGAATCCAAAAGTTTAGAATCAAAGGCCGTTGACGTCGATTGGAAAAAGCTTAACAGTTTGCACTGCTTTTAGAATGATCCAGCGGGAATTGAAATAGTGCTTACAACTGGATATCAAACTATCTAACAGGAGGAAGCCAGCTACCAACTTTGGCTGCCAAACATCAACTGCTAAGAAAAATAATGCAAGTGTGGTCCAAAGCTGAGTGTTGGGACCGGTCCGCTTCATAGTGGGCACATCGAACCTCCATCAGTACACACTCAAAACCTCCTCCTCAGGTTTGCAGACGATTCATATTTATTAATTGGATCACGACATTTTGGAACAGGTAAGATGCAATTGGTCCACCTTATCCGATGGATCGCAAGCAAAAATTTAAGCATTAATCAATCTAAACCCAGGGAAATGGTCGTCTTCGATCCTAAGAGTCTCTCTTGCTACTCAGCCCTCAACGACTGGAGTTAAAAGAACAACAACGCTAAAGATCTCGGGAGTGACAGTATGGCCTATAGGGGAGAAACATTCGGTTGACAAACATGTTGATGACATTTAAAATCTTCCTCTTATTTAATATAATGCATCTAGAATGCTTCTTGATCATGGGTTGAAGAATAGAGCCCTATTTGCGGTTACCGAGGCCACCACGGTCGTCATATTATTAACGGACGCTTCTCCGGCCTGGTGGTGTCTGTTGAATTCTGCTGAGCATCGCAGGCGGGAGCGGTTCTTTGGTCGTTTAGTGCGGACTGGGTTTCTGTTCCGGACTCTTTCCGGTCCATTATTATATCAAACTAGAAACACGTTCTGCGCCTGCTCTGCACAGAGAGAGGTGACACGAAGCATAATTTGAGACCAAGTCCGCATCTGTTGCTCTTCCCATTAAAGGTAATAGGAACTTTCTGGCCCTATACATGATGTTTGAAGACAGCTATTAGGTAGGAACCTTCGGCTGAACGACGTTTAAAAAGCAATTAGACATGTATAACCAGCATCACTCTGTTCTGTAACTCACTGCGTTTTGTCAATGGGATCTTGTCTGATTAAACGAATATAAATTATATAAACTGGATGGATGGATCCAGAGTTTAACGACATCTAATGACAACCGTCATCGACAGAAATTATTTAGAACAGTTCTCCCGTTCCTCTGGCATAATAATAAAAGCTTCATTAAAAATAAATTGAAGGAGGAGGATCCAGGGTTTAACGACATCTTGTGACATCAAAGGCCGTTCACATCGACAGAAATTATTTTGGCATGTTACAGCTATTTTTTGAAGTCACGATTAACTGTTAGACACATTTAAACTTAATTTAAAAACTACGCCTTTTGGCTAATTGGCAGTAATACTATTCTGATCATAGGTAATATAATAATAAATTTGACAGACTGAGGCAACTCCAGGACAAACACATTCTAAACATCTGTGGCAAGTTTGTGAAATAATAAAATAAACAGTAGTAGTAGTAGTAGTTTCAGTTTAACGACGCTGTGTCATAACAAAGATGATTAGCGTCGCCCTCCTCCTTTATCCAGGCTTGGGACTGGCACTGTCAGAGTACGAACAGTGGCGGAGTTAAAAATAAACAGTATTGAGCCTTAGGATTTATATTGCTTATAATACAAGCAGTTTGAAGGTGTGTAATTTGAGCTTTGCGTGTTGAGTTGCGTCCAATATTTAAAAAAAACAATATGCCTGCAAAGGTTGTTAGCTGAGGTCGAATTTGCTTACCTTTCTCACGTTTAACAGCTTAGTGCGACATTCAATGCCTATAAACAGCAGGATTGATTGATTGTTTAATTGAATCCAGAATATTGTGACTGGCCATAACTAATGTAGGCCTACACTTCTCCTACCCTATTCAAAACACTTAGTTAGCAAAATAAACTCCAGATTCTTGTATATTTAAACAACAGTTTCTTGTATATTTATTTAAAGCATTTATTCTGCCCAAAGGTTCAGTAAACTTGAATCTGACCGTTTAAAGCTGAAAGCTGTCTCAACAAGCGCCATCTATCAATCATACGTTTTAGTCGACAGGTGGCGCTAGACGAGATTAATTTGACCTTGCATGGGTTAAAACTTAAAAGCAGGGCTGTAGTCGATGGTATACGCGGGTATACAGCGTGCACTCACTTCTAGAGACCGTATACTCACCTTATAACATATTTATATTAATCTCTAATTAGTTTCGGAAAACTAACCGGTAGCGTGTACTCACCTCTAATTTTACCACAACAGCCCTGGTTAAAAGTGTGTAATAACAATGATTATAATAATATTGCATCGTCAATTGTCTATTATTCTTCTAATGTGTAATGTTGTCATATGACATCTTAGGCCGTTGACGACAGCTCATGGTGATATGTTGTAATTCTCTTTGGATTACTCCAACTTCTTCCTTTGTACTTTACATTCTATTGTTGCTAATTTTGTTGGTGGTCGGTTGTGGATAACGCGTCTGATTAAACGAAAATGGGATATTATAGCTTACTGAAGTCCGCATTTAAAGGTGTCTTAAAATCGCATACCGTAATTCGCTGTATCGACGAGTTTTTACGAAACGTAACGAAGTCCAACACTAGGCCCTATTGACGCCCACCGACTGTTACTAAAATTGACAAAAACGATAATAAATATCGCGAAAAGTATTATCAGCGGCTTAATGACATCTTGTTGGTGCCAGGAAAGTTGACATCGATCCTAGCTGGCGTTAACATGAGTTATACTAAATGTAAGGAGTTCGCTAAGGGCTTCTCTAGGACATAAATTTTTAGAAGAGTCTCCTTACAATTTCCGTTTTAACGATATTTTGTTGAAAACCATCCTCCTTCTTCTGTTCCTCCATATATTACCCTAGGGCTCTCCATTCAAAACTTTTCAAGCACTCCTATCTGACTCATTCTCGCCATTAACGACACTCGCCTTAATAGCTGCTCTGCCTCCTCTCTTGATCTGGCCCTCGGAAACCGGACCCGGACTTCTTCTGGACTACTCTTTGGAAACCCCTCTGATTTGACTAGCGCTCGTGAATAGGCTGGTGCCCTGCTCTTGGCCTTCAATGGGCGCTTTAGAAGCGTGGAGAGTACGATTACGATTATTCTGTGTCGCGAAGTCCGGCTGTTTGATGGCCAGGCTTATAGGATGAAAGTCCGTATTCACCATGTTTACCTCCGTTTTTTGATATTTTCAGTATATGATTAGGTTGGTTAGTTGCTGCATACGGACGCTGTGTTATGACAAAGGTGATTATGAAAATGGAAGTAAGTAAGTAAGTAAGTATATTCTTTATTAAGAAGCGCTAGCAAACGCACAGCGCCGTAGAAGAAAACTAATATATCATATTAGTTCATATTACATATTACAATCAAACAATGTAACCAAATAATTTGTGACGGTGTCTCTGAACTACACGTCTAAGAGAAAAGTTATTACAAATGAATACATAAAAGATACAAACGATACAAAAAGGCAATTTGTATAGCATCCTGGCAAGGAAGCATTTCCGAGACAAGTTATCATACTTACATGTAGGTAGCTCTCGGTTATAAGATCGTGGGCGCAAAGAGCAGCCAGTGTGCTTAATAGGCGGTAGCATTGGATGTAAAACATGGCATGGATTGTACAAAATATTGCTAAAGACACTAAAGTCAGCATTGTTACAAAGTGCCTCAAATGAGAATGATGAAGGTAAGTAGCCCTGACGCACCAGCCTCCGAACAATACCCTGCAGGGCCTCCCACTCAAGCCCACTCGAAAAACCCCACCACACGGGCGAGCAATAAAGCATCCTACCAACTGTAGTTGCACGTACCACATCAAACAAACAGTGATGATTTCCATTATTGAACGACATCTGGTGGCCTCAGAAGACGTTAACGTTAATATATCGCTGTCGAACTGGTTCAAGATAGCACCGGTTAAGCGAAAACCAGAATTATATAGACTCAGGAAAAGATATTTAAAGGTGTCTAAACAGAACCTGACCGTAGTACCCTGTTTAACTATATCTTGTGGCTACCACAGAACAGTAGGTGATCGTTGGTTGACTTTATGCCACTTTGGAATATTTAGCGACTGATTGTGATTAATTAACACTAGATATGTGAGAATGGAAGCGTTTTAAGATCGTACATCTCATTTGTTTTGTAACGACATCTTGTGGCTGGCGTGCACGTCGACCTACAAATCCGTGTGTGGATATTTGTAACAGGCCATTTGATTAGGTTGGTTAGCTGTTGTTTAACGACGCTGTGTCATAAAAAGCATGATTAGCGTCGCCCTCCTCTTTAATACAGGTAATCGTCAGGTGAGGAGATAGGGTGAAGGAGAGAAAGAGGAGGGTGTCCAGGCATTTTTAATGGCGGCCCGCACTCGTCATGTCGCATCTCCACCGTTGGATATTTTAAGCATTTGATTGGGATAACGACGACACTCGGTATTCCACTATCCTCGCCATCCTGGAAACCCGCTCCACCCGCTCATCCTCCTATCTCGGTCTTTCTCCAACCCCCAGTCACTGCACAAGCCTTACCTTTTCAAGTACTCCTACCCTCACTCATCTGATCCTCAACGATAACGAAAATGTAGATGGATTGACTTCATCAATTGGTCGGTCACTAGAGGCGCTTCGTAAATATTTAAATACAATACAATCAATTGGTTACAACGACCCTCAGACGCCTGGGTTTTAGCAGAGATGGTTAGCTTCGCCCAAATCCTTCACCCGCACCCGATCTATAATATATGTATTTATTTCTCATTGACTTTTGAGAAGTTGGATCTTCTGACTAACTGATTTGCAACAGAGTGCATGTGTGGAAGGACCTTCTACGACACTCTGGTTTACGGGCAGTGGTTGAGTTCAGCAAGCACTTGGATCCAACAGTTTAACGACATCCTATGGCAACAAAGGCCGTTTTAGGAAACAGAAGAGATAAGGGCGGATGAATGTTAACCCAATTATATAAATTAAGATATCCACGCTTTAAAGGTGTCTAATTGTAGCTGAAATTTCATGTAGGCTCTCCCGATACTAACGACATTTTATCGCTGGCAGATACATGATATTAGTGCGAAAGACCGACATTTGGTTGGTTCCTGTGTCTTGACGAAGATGTTTAGCGTCGCCCTCCTCCTTCACCCCGGCTTGGGACTGGCACTACCCAAACAGGCTTTTGTGGTTTGGATGGATCCACATTTTAACATTTTTGTTTGAAAGGCGTATAGTCGTAGAAATAGTAGTTCCCGAAGATATTAGCGACATCTTGTGGCTGACAGGGCTGTTAAGAACGTCCATACTCAACGCCAATTAATCTGATTGCCACCAGTTTAATGATGTATCATATGGCATCAAAGGCCATTCACATCGATGGAAAACAACTTATACAGTTCCTTCGTTAAGTGTGCTGATCTTGAGCAGTTATTAACCGAAAATGATATTAATATGGCCCATAGAAAATGTTTTAAAGGTGTCCAAACATTGCACTGTTTACGGACATCTGCAGGGTACATGTGAACCATATCATAAACGCGTTACAATACTATCAGCTTCCATTATTTCGAGACATCTTGTTGCTTCAGAGGCCGTTGACCGTTGCTTTGCACAAAAGCAATTTAGATCCTCTTTTGTTGAATTATCATCTGAACCAATTATTCAAACGTGTATAAACATTGCCTATTGTTATCGCTTTGCTTAAAAACACCTTCTCGATTCAAGTGCCGGTTACATTGATCTTACGTTACAGTAAAGCAATTTTATCTGCATAGATGGTTAACTGTTTATTTAAATCTTCTGGTATTTTCGACTATAATAAACATTTCGGGTTCAACTGAAAACGGTTGTGGGGAGTTACTGTGAATGCAAATAATTCAAAATAGCGCTTGGGATTTCAATTGCTATAGTAGTCAATGCTTTACATTAGCTTTTGGTTAGACCGTGTGATTAGGTGTATAACGAACCTGTGTCATAACAAATATGATTAGCGTCCCCTCCTCCTTTGTACAGTGTTTGAGCGTCCAGATTCTTTATAGCTTACGATGGAATTGTTTTAGAGGTGTCTAATTGGAGCTTGTATTTCGTATATTGGTTAACAATATTTTGCATTTGCCATACGATCCTTTCCATCGACCCTTCATTACCTCTTCACCATCTAAACCTTGGTCATAAGCTAACCTTGCAGTTGGGTCTATAATTAGTTTAACGTCGCCCTCCTTTTGTACCCGGGCTTTGGCTTGGCACCACCCGAAAACGGCAGTGACGTTATTATGCAATAGATAGATTCAAATGTCAACGATTCAACGGATTTGCATTTAACTTAATGGCCATCAGGTGCCGTTGACGTCGACCTTTATATCTTACGGATAAATTACTAGGGAGCTATGTTCTTCTGATAAACCTAGCGATTGAACGCGATTTGTCGTATATATAATTTATAGCAGACACATGTTAAAGGTGTCTAACTGGATGACGACGTGTCATAACGAAAATATTTACCATCTCCCTCCTTTACCCAGGCATTGCAATAGCACCACCCGAAAACGTCAGTAATAATGTTCTGAGAGTGATTTATTAAACGGTGTCTGTACAGTGTTTGTTTCAAAGTTCGTGTCAGATTTCTACATGGTCCTCTGTATGGCAATAAGATGTTTTTAGATAATATCGAGGCAGTTACGGCGTGTTAATATTGTCCGAATGCCGTAGATCAATAATTGGCGGCAATATTCATCTTGGAGTCTTTTCTGCAAGAGGGCTTATTTTCAGAGATTTAAATCTCGGGCTAGCACGGTCCGCACAGGGTTACCTTAAGTGACACGTCTATTGAATGAGGCAGCGGTGGTGAAGGATCTCACCCGATTAATTGAGTAGTGGATTTAGCCATAGGCCCCTCTTGGTTGTATGACTGCTCCCCTCAAGACCAGAGCCGCCCGTCGTGGTGGGCTTCAAAAACGGACATGGCATAGCCAAGGTTTAGCTGAGGCATGTCTAGAGTGATAGATGTAATTTTTTGACACCTACTTTTCTTAACCCCAATAAACAATTCTCATTAACTATTCAGTCGGCTAGGTCTACTTCCAACTGTGCTTCCCAAAGTATTCCTGTTCTGTCTATCTTTACGTATGTAGTAGGGACGGGGTAGAGAGACATACATCACAGACAGGACATGGAAGATTGACATGACCCTGAATTGACCCTCACTCTGCAAGTGTCTCAGGATGTAGGCTAAGTTCCAATGTGCAACAGAGTCCTCCACACACAACACACACTCACAGTCATCCTAGATATGAATCATAAAATACCCATCTCAGCATCAGACAGGCTTAAACATATCCATCATCAAACTAGAACACATCGTTATTGTTGTTACCGTTGTTGATGTTAGTGCTATTTGCTGCGATGATGATAACAAGGATGAAACATCCTTGTTGGATGATAATGATCATGATAACAAAGTCTGCTATGACGATGGTGTTGATGACAAAAAATGATGACGAAGATGACGATGACGACAACGAAGATAGAGGTCTTCACGATCTTCTTGATGATTAACAGCCTCGTAATGTGGCGGCTAAACTGCGTTGAGTCCAATCGGTCGAGAAACGGAATATCATCGAAAGAGACTGAGATATCTATTGTGTACGTTCATTCATTGATATACATGAGAGTGAAAGCCTGTTTGAGGTGTCGAAGTGCCTGCGTATTTGTTTAAATGCGTACAAGTGAAACGTGAAAGAGGTGTCTAAATGAAATGTTTGTATTACAGGCATTTAGAGACTTCACGTCGATAACCATTTTGACCTGCCATTAAATTTCTGCAGAAAACTAACTCAAATAATCATGTAGGTTACTCAAATAATCATGTAGGTTTGTTTGTTATATATGTGCAAATGAAAGCGTGTTACAGGCAGTGGCGTAACAACCATATAACGAGGGTGGACAAAGTTCAGGGGCCCCAGAGGTCGCAAGGTCCCCAAGCATTTTAACTAAAAAATTGAGTTCATGTGTTTATTATCATTATTTTGGGAACGATTGTTACTGACAATTGGCAGTTCATCTCGTGCACTTCAATCAGTCAAAATATAGACATATCTGCTGCAGTGACGTAGCCAAACTTAAATTCAAGAGGAGGCATATATATAGCTTAAAGGAAAAATTTAAAGGTGTCTAATAATAATTATTGGAGCTTTGGAATTTCGTTTAGTAGTATTCAGTGTTTAACGACATCTTACGGCCATCAGAAGCCGTACACGTCGACCTACCTATAGTTTAATAGCTCGAAGCCGGGCGTATTAGTGGTTAAACACGATTTGGCCTATATATAGGCTACAAGAGATACATTTTAAAGGTGTGTGATTTGAGCTTTAGAATTTTATTGAGTAGCTTTCAGTGTTTAGACCACAGATTTCAAACTTTTTAGATCAGAAACTCTTGTTTTTTTCTAGGCATAGCTTGCGGACCCAAGTATTCAAATAATTAAATTTTTCACTTAAAATTTAACCAAAATAACAGGCAGACTATTTCCACAATACAATCTTGCTTATGACGCTGAGGACTATTATAATATAAACAGTAACACTGAATAAACTGAATAAATTGTTATTAACTTCCTGCAATAGGGCCTAATTATGGAAAACAGTCATTTTTAAGAAATCAATAACATCGGTTTCGCCAAAAACCAGTTATGTCAGTTGGAGGGATGCGCTTGCTTTTTTGCAAGGAATAATTATTAGCGGCGTCACAAAAACCGTGTGGTCGAATACCCAATCGGACCCGTATGGATCATACAGTTAACATTCATAGGGCCTACTATAAGTAGTGTATGAATTTGAAAACACAGGCTGTTAATGCTAAAAGTAAAACCATGTAGTGTTAATCATTAATGGATATTTTCAGAACGCTATTGCGGAACCTCGCCATCTCCTTCGCGGACCCCTCTTGGTCCGCGACCACAGTTTGAAACCTCTGGTCTAGAAAATGTCTATTGTTATCTCTTTGTTTAACAACATCATTTTGTATTCAATGGCCGTTTACATCGATTTTACGTATGTTACACTGGTTTGGCACCATCCGAGAACAACAGTGGCGTAGTTCTACCATAGGATCCAGAACAATTTATAGCAGAATTTTAAACATATACTACAATAGTAAGTAGCTATGACGGCTATTAAACACTATAGTAGAATCAAATGTTAACGGTTCAGCGGATTTATATTTAACGGCCACAAGGGGCCGTTGATGTCGACCTTATCTTACCTATAGTTTATTTAGAGGATGGATGTGATGTACCTTCGATTGAACGCGATTTGGTGTATATATAGCTTAATGGAAACATATTTTAAAGGTGTCTAATTGGAGCTTTGGCATATCATCTAGTACTATTCAGTGTTTAACGACATCTTACTGTCTCCAGAAGCCGTTGACGTCGACCTGATCTTACCCGAATCTCGCAACGGTAGCCCCATGGTCAAGTCAAATTCTTCTGCGATTGGTTGATTAGTTACCATAATGATGATCGTATCGTATCTGGAAATTTATAAAGCGCCTCTCGCAGAATAACTCTCCAGAGGGAACGCGAGACCGATGAGGAAAAGCCAGTCAATTGTTTGGCCTGAGCATATGAGAGGTCGTTTCAGATCGTGGGACCCGCAACAGCAAACGCCCGATGATGATACGTCACAGCGAAGATGGGTGCCATCCGCTCCTCCTTTACCCAGGCGTTGGAAAGTATACCTTACCCGCTTAGCGTAAAGCAATTTTAACTGCCTGTGGTCAACTGTTTAGCGAAATATTCGTCGGAGGTCACGAATGTGCATGAAGCAGGAGCGCGAGAGGTTGGAGATGTGGTCAGAGAAGGAGATGTGTGGATAAAAAAGAACACCAAGATTGCGAACAGAGGAGTCAGAGGTGAAGGTGAGAGACGATGAACTAGTTAGTCGAAAGGTTTATGGAAGGATCAGGGATTTTCTTGATTTGATCAGGAAGGCCTAGGATGATGAATTCAGTTTTGGAAGGGTTAAGGCAGAGGAGATTGGATGACATCCACTGTGAAATAAGGTTAACCACGTTGAGTAGTTGTGTGATGGCGGTGGAAAAAGAGCCTGGAGAGAAGGATATGAGGAGTTGGGTGTCATCTGCATAGAGATGGTGGTCGATAGAGGAGGATTGTTTTAGATGACTTAAAGGAGTGGTATAAAGGATGAAAAGTAGAGGACCCAGGACGGAGCCTTGAGGGACACCACAGGAAAGAGGGAGGGGTTGTGAGCAGTGTCTGGAGGCTTTAACAGAGAAGGATCGGGAAAACAAGTAGGACTGGAACGAGAGTAGAGAAGTGTCAGAGACGCCAAACCAAGAAGATGGTCGTTGGAGAAGGAGGCAGTGATCAATGGTGTCGAATGCGGCTGAGATGTCGAGAAGACAGAGGCAAGAGACTTGCTGATGGCTGACGGCAGAGACCAGTTTATTGTACAGAGAGGCAAGTAAAGTTTCTGTGGAGTGGTGTTTAGTGAAGCCAGATTGGTGGGGGTTAAGAAGTGAATTCGAAGAGAGGTAGTCATTTAGCCGAGAAAGGACAATTCGTTCTGTTAATTTAGATAGAAAGGAAAGATTGGAGATGGGACGGCAGTTGGATAGGTTTTCCTTGTCAAGGTTTGCTTTCTTGAAATTCTTGAGAAGGGGAATGACAACAGAATGCTTAAAGGCCATAGGAAAATTGCCGGTAGAGAGTGAGAGATTGATAATATTGGTGATTACAGGAACCAGCAGGGGCGTCTATCCCTCCTAAGTCATTGGAGCAATGTCCCTTTTCCCCCACTTCCTCCCCCCTCCCCGTTCCTTCCCCCCCTAAAATGGCGGCACACACACTGACAGATCTCCCCCCCCCTATTTCTTGGATGGAGCATTTGCTCCAAGGTTTCTATGGTGTAGACGCCCCTGGGAACCAGGACAGAGGCACTGTCTTTTAGAAGATAAGTGGGGATAGGATCAAGTTCGCATTGCTTGTTAGGGAGAGAGTTTAGGAGGATTTACACTTCTGCTTCGTTATAAAAATCTTTTAAACATAATTATGTCGTCCGGATCCAAAGAAACATTGCGAAATACTAAGCTTAATAATAATTTTAAAAATGTTGATAATATTAATAATAATAATTATTATTATTATAGCAATAGTAATGATGATTATGATGACAATAATGATGACGACGATGATGACGACGACAGTATAGCAAAGACAATGATAGGTAGATTTATCATCGAATTGAAGATCTCTATCGACACCTGTGTAAAATGGACAACCGACGCAATATATTCTTCAATCGCAGAAACTTAATTGAAGTGATCCATGCCACAGTTCTAGACGGAAGCAGACGTCAACGGCCCTAGCAGTCATAAGATATAATTAAACAATGTAAACTATATAATTAGCAGGTCTGCGTCACTTCCTTATAATCGCGTGGGGCCAGTCCAAAGAGGTGGGCGACGCTAATCGTCTTCCTTCTAAAACAACTGCCTCCTCTTGCCTCAATGTGGCTACGACTATGAGTAGTAGATATGATTGCATTTTCTGGATTTCCCAAAATGTTTGCACCTAGATTTGTGGAATTTTTTAATCATCTCAGTAGTAAGGGTAATTCACCGCACTCATTTTGAATTGCTGAGACCGCAGTACTTTTTGGCAGCGCCACAGCACAGCCTTAGCGTTTCAGTCTTTATCTAGACGTGACTTACGGGCTGAAGAATAAGCTATATCTTCGTGATCAATGATTGATGTAAATAGGCTATTAAGTAGCGCTTTCCGCGAAACTTCCCAATGGTTACCAGATGCCGTTCTCATAAGATTCATGTGGTTTTACTCTTGGTTATCACATATATCCTGACTGACTCCTTTGGATCTTGACCTGGAACCGATTCGACCCCGCCCCCGCCCCCGCCTATCGATTTTGATTTGACTAAGCGCCTGTGAATAATCTGGTTCCCGCGACTCAGCTTTCTTGGGCGCTGTAGAAGTCTCGAGATTACGATTACGATATCATATGTGTCTATAGAGAACAACGTCTCTTTGGTAGTTATTGGCATAGCGTTAGGTAAAACTAATGCGACGCTGTGTCATAACGAAGAATAGTAGAGTCATCCTCTTTCGCTATCTGGGCTTGGGACTGGCACTACCAGACTGCCGGAGGTGGCAAAGTTATTAGCTTAAGTTAAGCAGGCGGTCGATTATATCGTTAGAATGACCTTGTAAGTGGAAGACAACGACCTGTGATGCGTTCCATTATGTAGGATTAGTTGATTGCGTAAAAGAGGTGTTTAAGGCACTAGTCTTATTAACAGACCAGCGTAGATGGATCAAATAAGTTCTGCCGACCTCGACAGCCTTTGTTGCCAAAAGATGTCGTTAAATTCTGGATCCGTCCATGGATTCGAACCACAGTCATGTTCTCTCTCTCGATTTCATCCGGCAAGTCGGAACCGTTGCGATGGTAACTTGATTTTACTGTCATGTTTCAATGTAATCTTACTGAGTACTTGTCAGTTTGAATTAATAAAGATTATTGTTATTGTTAATCACTAGGCCTAATAATACTAGCCTGGGTGTTTCGACCCACCAATATGCTGATTACCTCCATGGCCCGGCCACCTCATCTGATCCTGGATAATATTATTTTCTCTCTAATCAACGACCTTGGTGTCTTGCTGGATGACAATGAGATTAAACATGACTGTTTCGAATCGAACTACATAGATGGGTCATTATCCGAAAAGTGCAGAACTGATGTCCCATGCTGTTTTTTTTAGTTTTTTAGATAATTTCTTCAAATTTTCTTTGCCAATCCTCCAAAGAATGAGCAGATTAACATTTCCCATCATTGTTTTAACTGCTAGATTTTGGAAATTTAGAAATAAATTACTAAATGTATACAAAATATCATTACCATCCACTGTCCGAGACGGTGTACAATACATTAAATTAAGCTTTTACGCAAATTTCTTCCATTACACCTGTAACAAAGGTATATTATTTTGATTAATTAGTAGCTAGCATATGCAATAATTAAACATTTAGACTCATTTTCGCAACATTTATTTCTTTTTGGGCCTATTTATACTTGTCCATAGAAATAAGCATCATAGCCATCCCAATTTTTGGGAAGCCTATAACTTTCAGAGAGCATGCTTACTTACTAAAAGAAGAACATCGGGAACAAGATATTGTCAACTATTAATGGAATCACACAGATTTGTGTTGAAATTCATAATGTTTTATTTTTAATTTAAGTTTGTGTGTTCCAAATTACAAAAAAAGTAAATTTCTGTTTCATTACCATCTCGTGTTGTATTTCCTGGTTTAGGTAGATTATAACATTGATAACTTATTTTATTTACCGCTTTTGTTGAACTGATTGAAATTACTTATCTGATAGAGTAATTCAAGTGAAAATATTTGACGGCTGTCATAAATTTCATCATTTTGTCATTACCATCCAGCGGTTGTTTTTCATCATTACCATCCGAATACATCAGATTTCTGCTATTTTCTCATGGCAGTCGCATCTTGCCAGGGATGGTAATGACGCGTTGCTAAGAGTGAATTACGTGTATTTTTTGTTAATTATTTGATATAAAAATAAATTGCATGTAATTAGAATTGACTAGCAACTGTTAAAATGTTGTTCAACTTCTATCTAATGCATATAACATACAGTTATAGCTAATGCTGCATAGATTTTTTTCTGCAGCTGAAAATAATATTTCTTTTTTTGAATAATTTCGAAAAATGTATTAATTTCTTGACACCGGACTAATATATTATGTGAAGGAAAGGCCTGTTGTATTCCTATTTAATGCTGGCATCATCTACTTTTAAGAAATTGCCATTTATAAGCACCAGAGGAATATTTTAGGTCCCTGTGATTAAATATGATTAGACAAAAAGGGCGGATTTTAATGAAAAAAGAGGCGTTTTGACTTCATAAATTCTGAAAAAAGAGTAACTTATGATTAAAAATATAGTGGATTTCTTTCAAATTAGTTAAATTTAACTATGTACAGGACTTAAAAAAACACTTTCAACCAATTTTGGGGGAAAAATTTTTTTGTTTTTCGGAGACGAAATTTGTAACATTTCGGATAATGACCCAGATAAGTATACAATGGCTTTCACTTAAACACCTCTTTTACGATTGTAACTCACCCTACATATAAAAGAGACCGCATTATAGTTTTTAATCTAGTCATGCGATTCATGGAATAAAAGCGTTACCCAATCGAAGAGGCTTTATTGTGTCAAACGAACTGTGAGCACTGTTAAAAATAATTTCTATCGACGTCAATGGCCTTTGGTGCCATGAGTCTTGTAAACTTGTAATAAAAGTTTTTTATTTAAATAAATGGATTAAGAATCTCATGTACATTAATAATGTTCAAGAATGTATTACATTTAAAGTTTCTTGGTTTATGACAACTGCTGAGATCGTTGACATCTTTGAAGTCGATTTCAATTCTAAACGCCATCCACCTTAGTCGTCTGTCTCTATGCCTGCCTGCCTGACCCCTTTGGATCTTGATCTGGAACCGACTTCGACCCTTACTGCCTATCGCTTTTGTTTTGACAAAGCGCCTGTGTATAAGTTGGTTCTCGCGACTTCTTCGAGATTACGATAACGAATCCTCAATTACACGGTTCGATAAATCAACTCGTAACCGACAGTAACTCATTGTCTGTGTATGTATAAACACTATCTGGCTATTTGTAAAGCGCTTTTCAAGAAACCTCAAGGGGGTTAATTTCTTGTCAATCTAACTTACAGATCTTAACAGAACGGTGCGTTTTGCGATGGTTTAAAAATGGTTCTTGAGCTGTCTCAGACGAAATGGTTCGTTAGCGGTAGACTATCCCCGAGGATGGTCTAATGCGTGAGAAAGCACGATGTGCTCGAATCGTCACGTGCTCACATCGTCACGTGCTCACATCGTCACGTGCTCACATCGTCACGTGCGCACATCGTCACGTGCTCACATCGTCATGTGCTCGCATCGTCATCTCTTCGCATTTGTCCGTTCCACGGTGATTTTCTGCTATGAAAGTTATTAATAAAGGCAGCTTTCCACGCTCAGAGATAACAATTTAGAGATATGCTTATGACTTTAACTACTACATCTCTTCAGCCAGAAATTTACAGACTGGCTTATAAGCATCAATAGTTGCTGAGCGTTTAAGTGCCACGTATTAAGTTATGAATGTGTACAGGAGTATTTTACTTAATCACAGGAATTGTGTAGGCCTAATTAAATTGAAATGTTTCAGTAGCAAAATAATTTGTTCTTGATATTTGAAAAGCTTTTACATAATTTCATCTATTCTATTGTAAATAATCCTGCAATAAAGATGAGTGGCCCGCTCAAGTTAGACGATAGCATGTTAATTTGATGATGATGATGATGATGATGATGATGATGATGATGATGATGATGATGATGATGATGATGATGATGATGATGATGATGATGATGATGATGATGATGATGATGATGATGATGATGATGATGATGATGATGATGAGTTCTCTGCCCGAAGGCAGGTTCATTGGCTTTACGCCACCCGGGGATGAGATGAGTGAGGTGGTTTCCCGTTGCCTTCCTCACAGACAGTTGTGGGTGAACAACTTGTCCAAGGTCGCTACGCAGTGGCTTGAGGTAGATTCGAACCTGCGACCCTCCGGTTACAAAGCACACAACATACCGCTACACCACCGCGTCCCACTAGCACGTTACAATTACAATTACAATCTTCTCACAATACATGTTAATTAAAAACAATTATTATTCCTCATATAATAGTGTCTAAAATAAGCGATTGAAAGGTGTCTAAACGCAGCAGCAGGTTTGCGTTCTTTGCTATATTTTGCTGGCAGTTTTTCTTTTCCAGATATTTCAATAAGTTGGTTAGTTGCTGTTTAACGACGCTGAGATACTCCTCCTCCTCTTCCTCCTCCTCCTCCTCCTCCTCCTCCTCCTCCTCGTCCTCCTTCTTCTTCTTCTTCTTATTGCAATATAATTTGGTTTTGATTTTTCAAGCGCTTTTCTTTAATTTTATTTAGACCTATTCTATAGAAAGCTGTCTTGTCTTAGCCTTTCGCTAAAAAAATTTTGAACAGAATGAATGATTAAACCAAATTAGCTTTATATATTGCCGTAAATAAACAAGTTAAAGGTGTCTAAACGCAACCGTAGGTTTGTCTGCTCTGCACCGTTTTGCATACATGTTTTCTTTTCCTGATATTTTGCCGTTTAATCACGTTAAATAACATCAAAGATTATTAGCGTCGCCCTCCTCATAACTCCATTCGTAGGACTGGCACTACGAGATTACGACGTTGTGCCAAAAAGATTGTTCAGCTATAAAGACAAAACAAATAATATAAAAACTTGTCCAATGATCATTTCGTAAAACAAAGAAGGGCGTGAAACAAAGAAAACGATGTCAACGACCTTTGTTGCTATAAGATGTTATAGAACTCTAAAATCGTTCGTCTGATTAGGCCTACACATTCTTTCGACGATCCTACATAGGCCTACGTTATAAGTTCGTATCAGACTGTATTCCGTCATACAATTGCCTCGGTTCTGCTTCTAGCCACCTGTTATGAATCGTCCTTCTGCACTGTCTCCGCTCGATCGTCGCCTGTCGTGTCGCTCTCATAGAAAACAACATCGATAAATAAATTTAACTAATTAGGCCTACAGGCTTGAAGTTGCTGCAAAGCCTAACGAAATGTACAGACCTAATTTGAGAGGCTCGTTTAAACCTGGCTATTACTGTTACTATTGGCGTTATGATCTTATAGCGATTAATGACATTCAATTTGTTGCCTGGTCTCTCGAGATTTATCTTGACGCCTGTTTTACAGTATTGGGTGCAAAAGCCGTACAACAAACATAGGCGGCGCCGCCACTGCGCTTATGACAAATAAAATGGACGCCAGGCGTTTCCGGAACAGAGGAATTGTAATTATAATTGTAATTGTAACCGAACATTTATATAGCGCCATGCGGGAAGGGTCATTGCTAATGTAAATAACACACTTTCCCCATCCTCTTCAAAGACATTTACCAAAAATAAACTTCAGATATATTATTTACTTGTTTAAAGCTTTTATTCTGTGCGCAATGTTCAGTCAACCTGAATCTAGAGAACCAAGTAGAAACACCGCAGCTGATGACTCTTCTGTTTAGTCGGCAGGTGACGCTAGACGAGACACGTTGACAGTATTCTGATCATAGAAATAATAAATCTGACAGACTGTGTCAAATCCTGGACAAACACGTCATAAAAGTCTCTGGAAAACTCGAAAAAAACAATGTTTTTATGTCCAAGTTGCGGAATCTCTTAATAGAATTTCGAGAAAAATAAGAAAACTTATCCAAAAACAGGTTCACGACGGGAATAGATTCGATTGATATTTAATCACCTAATTTGGAGATCAGTTTTAAAAATTATTTAATATGTAGGCCATATATGTAGTAATCGTTCCGCTCTCAATCTGACATTCTGTGTAGGCCTACTCACGACGCGAAAATATTACATAAATGATTATCAAATATTATTAAATCACTGCAGTAAATAAATTCAAAATTTCGACAGCTAAAGTAATTACTCACAGATATTTAACCGCTAGGCCTATTTAAGTTCAGTATTTTACAAATTCCAGTAAAAACCTACAAATTCTACCTGTCCTACCTTCCACTAAAGGCCCTTGAAGCTGTATTGTACTTTTTTACTTTACATTTACATTCGGTAGAAAGACGAAATGTGGCTTAGAAAATTAACTCACGCTTAGCAACATTTGGCTATATTTGGGCTATAAAATCTCAGGTGTAACTAAACTCTAGCGTCCAGGTGAACGTGCTGAACACAGGTGTATGGCGGAGCTTCGTAAACTTAAGAAATGTTGCAATGTTTGTGTTAAATGTTTGTGATTAACGTTTTATTTTCAGTTGGAACTGATTTTAAAAAGTGGACTAAAGAAGCGTAGTTTTCTAAACTTCCAGAAAATGGCTCTGGTGCCGATAACCGGGTTGTTGGTGATTGTTGTTTATATCCATACAGGCAAGTTCAGCTAATTATTACTCGCTTCAGTAATTGTAATTACTCGTAAACAGGGTGAGAATTGTCGGGGGGGTTGGGGGGTTCAACCCCCTAGTCTTTCTTAGGACCCCATAGTAAAGTCTTCATTGCACACCCAAACTCCACATGAATCAAGGTCTAACCCCCCCCCAGTCTTTTTTCTACAATTCTCATACTGCTCGTAAATAAATACATCATGAAACAAAAAGAATAGCTAAACGTGTGGATTAGCCATGTGGGTTTGACGTGTTAGCAACTTCAAACTTTTGTTAGCCTTGTCTTTTTGAGTGTTGTTAGCCAGTCAGTCCTCTCCCTCGTCAGTCAATCCTCCCTCGCCAGTCAGTACTCTCCCTCGTCAGTCAATCCTCCCTCGCCAGTCAGTACTCTCCCTCGTCTCAATATCTCCCCCACCGAATGAGTATTTTTCCAAATGGATACACCAACGTACAAGGGTGCATGGTATTCTGTTGTTGAAGATGAATGTTATTTAATGCATATGCATTTGAATGTTTGCAGCCTGTGCTCAGGAAGAGCCTAAGATCACGCAGATCATTTGGCCGGAGATCAAGCGTGTCGGAATGACTGGATATCTCAACTGCACGGTCACTCGCCAGACGGAAGCGAAAGTGAGTCGAATATAAAATGCTTGGTAGGACTGAATGGAAATGATCTATCAGGTGATCACGCTAAGTTTGTTATGATAAACTCTAAGTTGATCAAACGACAGATCGTTTAGTAATCATCGCACGTCAAGAATTCAGAACGAATGATCGATTAGTGCAGGGGTTTCCAACCTTTTCTATACCCTCCACCCCTAAGATATGCTTGGTTAATGTTTGCACCCCTATAGAAATGTAATATCACATTTGAAGATGAATAAGTCAAATTTCTATTTTCTGAACCACAGATTGAACCATTTACACTCGTACAGTACTGCGGGTGAACAAATTGAACTAAATAATAAGCTTTTAACTCAATGCATTAAATGCTTGTATAAAATGAGCAACTAGAAAAATTGTAAACAGTAAATTATCAGTACAATAAATTGGAAATTAGGATTAACATACTTTCCCTCTTTGTCACGTCCACTGAAATGCCATCTCGCACCTCTTGAGGGTGCAGGTTGGAAACCCCTGGATTAGTGTTTGTTGTTCATTTCACAAGGTTCATTTTCAGGGTTCATTTCTTATTATTATTATTATTGCAGATTTTTTTGCGCTCATAAGCATGGGCATACTGGAGGGGGGCGCAAGGTGGCGCATTTGCGCCTCCCTAGATTTTGCAAATATTTTAAAAAAATAAAATCTTTTGATTACTATGATTATTACAACAGTCCCAACACGATTTTCAATGCCAAGAAACACTTAATTATTTAGGTAAAGTCCTTGATCGTCGTTTATTTTTAATTTTGTTTCCATGCAAATTTTTTCCATACAAAAAGGTCATTCCCTCCACAAAATATTCTTTTTGTCCTCTCCTAAAAAATTTTGCGCCCCCCTAAAAAAATTCCTCATAAGTCATGCATCAGTGGCAAGGAGTCACAAAATTCAAATGTTGCTCTCGATCGTAACCTAGGTACAATGGATCCACCAGCGAGATCAGGACCTCATCCTTACGAGTGATGATCGAATCGAAGTCGATGAGCGGATCAACGAAGTCGTCGACGGCTACACAAAGTATGATGTTCAGAAGCGTCAAGTCAACGATCAGACGACTTACATGTTGATCGTACGTCGCCTCGTTCTGACGGACGCTGGAAACTACACGTGCAAGGTGATCGTGATCGGAGCGTCGGAACATCCGTCGAAAGTCGGACAGATGGTCGTTTTGAGTAAGTCTGATCTAATCTAATCCTGGTGGATGATTTCTACAGCGTCGTTATCTTAAGTTGTCAGTGGATCGTTGCCTTGAATAGCAGTCTGGATGGTTGACGATGCCCAGTTGGGGTTGACTACGTTGGTATGTGATGGATGTATCTATCGATATATGTATATGCTTTATATGGATACATACACGCATTCATGTGGGGCGTGGTGGCTCAGCGGTAAGTTCGGCGCCTTGTGACCGGAGGGTTGCAGGTTCGAATCCCACTCTAGCCGCTGCGTAAAGACCTTGGGCAAGTCCTTCACTCGCAGTTGCTCGTGGCGCTTTGGCGTGAAAATTCCGTCACAGTATCAAATGCTGTAGTCGGGAGCGTCTCTGAGTAGTAGTTGACTTCGAGAGGCGCTATAGAAATATCCGGAATAAATTCATGCATACGTATAGTGGTGTCTAACTCCCACCTGGAATGGGAGAACAACCCCAGTGCACTTTGGCCGACATATATAAGAGGGTCAGGAGTCGCTCAGAACTATAAATTACTCCAAGATGACATGTATTTTCAATAACATACATGATACATAAATTAAATAAATTATCAGAAATCGATCTGTGCAACAAAATGATGTTCAGAGTATTAATTGCGCTTTGTTCTGGAAAATATCTAAAATTTCACTATATGTATAAAGTTAACAAAACCTGAGGAATTGTGAAACTGTTGAAAATGCTGTCATAGATTCTGTTATAAGAAACTTGGTGACCCTGTTAGCAGGACATGTTTTCCCTTCTGGTGTCACCTTTGAATGCCAACTAATACTTTCAAAATGTGGATATGGAGAAGATCAGCTGGATGGAACATTTAACAAATGAAGAAACGTTGAGAACAATTGGAGAAGAAAGACTCCTCATACTCTCTTCAGATAAGAGAAAGACAAAGGATATGGATTGGTCAGATGCTGAGAGGAGATTCACTCCTAAGAACGGTCTTTGAGGGAAGAATGGAGGGGAAGAAGACAAGGGGAAGACCAAGGCAGATGATGCTATATTGGATGATGAAAGAGGGATACAGCAGACTTAAAGAAGCACAACATCGAGAGGGGTGGCAAATTTACACACACACACACACACACACACACACACACACACACACACACACACACACACACACACACACACACAAGCACAAGCACACATGAACAAGCATATAAAGACACATACATGTGCATAAATGTGCAGACACTTTATTCTTGTTCCGTGTCTTGTTTTGTGTCTAGTTCCACCAGCGATCCTCCAGGGGCGAACGACTCAGACGGTGACCGTCGAAGAGGGTAGCAACGTCAACCTGACCTGTGCTGCCACCGGTTACCCTACCCCGAACATCTCATGGGTTCGGGTCAACGGAAACCCTCTTCCACCGCCCTTCAATCGATTTATGTACAGGGTAAGCCCTTAGTCAGAGCTTCGGGGGGAGTTCAGATCTTGGTGGGGTATTTCAGAGAAACAGATCCGGTTGTAGTCGGTTGGGTTGCTGTTGTTGAGTGTGCTATAGCACTTTCTTTTGGTTGCATTACACAGCTGTTTCTATCAATGTGTGCATGTATGTGTATATGTGTGTGTGTGTGTGTGTGTGTGTGTTCATGTCTATCTGATATTCGAGCTCTTTCTCTTCGTTTAAGAAACGCCTCAGAACTCACTATTTTCTCATTGTTTTCAAATATTTGGATATCTAAAAACTCTTCATGTGACAACTGACTAACCGCATTTCTGCATTGACTTTGCATGCATTAAAAATGTTTGTAATAATAATAATGATAACAGTGGTTCATGTATCTGTTGAACCCAGTAATATGATAATAATAATAATAATTATAATACTATATGTAATAATGATAAATTAATAATGATAATAATTCCTAATAATATTAATAATAATGATGATAGTAACAGTAGTTCAATATACATGTATTTGTGGAATCCAGTAATCTATTAATTTTAATAATAATAATAATAATAATAATAATAATAATAATTATAATACTGTATGTAATAATGATAAATTAATAATGATAACAATTCCTAATAATATTAATAAAAATGATGATAATAATAACAATAGTTCAATATACCTGTATTTGCTGAACCAAGTAATATAATAATTTTAATAATAATAACATATTAATAATAATAATGATGATTAAGCTGCTACAGATCTGAATGAGTGTGTGTTCATGATTGGGTGCACGTGTGTAGCTGTATCTATGTACATATGCATGAACATATGTATGTATGCAGACAAGAAATAAGGAACCTCTGTCACATGTAAACATTACTTTTCTCCTCGTCTATAAATAGTTTTTTCAATTGAAGTAGACTTAACAAATACGATTAAATAAATAAGAAACACTTAAAGAAAACAATTAGAAATGAAATTCATGCTTTTATTTTTTCTTCTGTCGCTTTTCCCTCACCAGGGTGGACAAATCAACCTCATAAGCATTCGGGGGATCGACCGCGGAATGTATCGTTGCGTTGCTGACAACAACGTTCGTCCGCTTGCAACGTACGATGCAACGGTCTACGTCAACTTCAAACCTCAGGCTCGGCCCATCCAGTCATCCTATGGTCAGGCGCAGAATCGACTCTTTGACCTCACGATCGATTGCATTGTGGCCGGTCAGTTTGAATTACCATGTGAAGAGTTCTGTTTAGTATTAGCAACAATAATAATATTTCTAATGATCTTGGTGATAATAATAATTATAATAATAATAATGATAATAATATTAATAATAAAAGTAGTAATGACAATGAAAGCCTGGCAGCCTCTTGCCAGTTTCGTAACAGCAGTAATAATAATGATAATAATAATAAAAATAATAATAATATTTATAGTCATAGCAAATAATATTGACAATAATAGTAATAGCAAATAATTATGATTTCCACTGATGATGTATCATAGGGTTTCCTTCACTAATACTAATAAGAGTAGTAATACTAATAACAATAATAATAATAATAATAATTAATAATAATAATAATAATAATGCTATCGCGTGCCTGGGCACGATGGGGAACCAGAATCCTGATTTCAATGTTACCAGATAATGATAACGCAATGAATTATAATAATAATAATAATAATAATAATAATAATAATAATAATAATAATAATAGTAGTAATACTACTACGACTACGACGAATATTTGAATATCTAAAAACTCTTCATGTGACAACTTACTAACCGCATTTCTGTATGACTTAATAATAATAATAATAATTATTATTGTAGTAGTAGTAGTAATAATAATAGTAATACTAATAATAATAGTAGTAAAAATAATAATAATAGTAATGATAAAACATTTGTAATAATAATGACCATTGTTTTCTACTGTTGTGTTGTAGGTTTTCCTCCACCTGAGATGCGATGGTACAAGGAGGTTGGAAATGGTCTGGCACCGGTCATCGATGATGACAAGCACATCATCAACCAGATGTTGAGCCATGGTCAAGTGATGTCCATCTCCGAGGTCTGGTATCAGCTGACCATCATTAACATCCAGGCCAATGATTACGGGTTCTACGTGTGCGAGGGAACCAACAAACTCGGCACGAGCCGATACAGAGTCCAGGTTTACGGTAAGATTACAGTTACAGCTATATGTTCTCTGATTACAGAGTATGTTTGCAGTTAAGTTTATGATTATTACAGTTAGCCTTCAATTACACTACAGGTCTACGGTAAGATTACAGTTACATTTGCACCCATGATTACAGTACATGTCTGCAATAATTTGACATTACAATTAGCCATGAATTACATTACATGTCCACAGTAGGATTACAATCACTGTTATCGAGTTAGGTACGTACAAGTTTACGACTACATTTATGCCAGAATTAAATTACATGTTTACGGAAAGATTACAATTTTGGTTACAGTTAGGCCTCTGATTATGGTGATTACAGTTTTCCCTGAATTACACTACAGGTCTATGGTAAGATTGCAATTGCAGCTACGATTACGCACAAATTACAAAGTCTGTGGTAAGCTTAATGTTGTGGTTTACTATCGCACTTTAATTACAGTTCAGGCTGTAAATTTACAATTACAGTATAGGTATATGGTAAATTTGTGATTATGGCTGGGTTTGAATTACATGGAGAACCCTGATTTGTGGTACATTTACTGGTATGTACATTGTACAGTGCAGTATGATGGTGGTGGTGGTAGTGATGAGGATGATGCAAAATTGGAGGGAGATTATTATGATAAAATGGGGTTAATGACCAAACATGGCTAACCAAATTCTTTGTGCTAATTCTTGCAGAAACGTCTGAGTGCCAGGGAGCCAACTGCCCACCAGAGGGCGGCACTTTCGCAGCAGCCAATCAACTCAGCCCAGTCGCACTCTCGATGATTATTCTCTTGGCGTTAACATCTGCGATCGCATTTTAATTCTGAGGTTTGTTAAAATCATCAATAACATTGAAACATGTCATTTTTTTTACTTTCTCTTAAAACAAACTATACAGATGCAATACATTTATATATTACGTGTATTATTTATATATTTTACTGAAATGTTCATGTGTAATATTATTTTACATACACATGTATTATGTAATCGTAATCTTGATATTTCTGCAGTGCCCAAAAAGTAAGGTAAATTGTGGGAGCTGGCTTATTCACCACATCAGCACCAGCTCATTAGTGCTCAGTCAAGACAAAATCAATAGCCAGATAAGGTCAGGTTTGCTTCCAGGTCAAGATCATAGGGTTAGGTAGGTAGAGAGTCGGACGACTGCGGTCGATGGTGATTGGAGCGGTGAGAGAGGGAAGGGAATTCAGAGGAATTAGGATAGGGTTTGTGGAAAAGGAATGTTCTCCATTTTCAATGAAAGACATGCGCAGAGATGGCAAAAATTTCGACTGTGTGGTCAAACGTCATTGATTTATGGTCATCAGATAGTGGCATTTAATAAATGCATAATCAAAGAATATTAATAGAAGAATTTTGTAAGGGTGCTACAGAAATATCTAGTTAAATTAGAATAGAAATAAATTTATGAGATGGTTTGATTGTAAGTAAATTATGTCGAGTGACGAATTGTGATTAGTAACTTCTATTGTGCCGGTGTCTAATGTACAAGGCATCAACTAATAGCACACCAAAACCAAGCCATGATCAGGTCAATATCCAGAAGATCAGTCCGTAAGACAGAGAAGCAGCCTATGATGGATACAAATGGATACAGAGCAGCAACAGATTTATATGCAGAACTGTTGTGGACTCTTGTGCATTCGACATCACGGAATTGAACCACCTACCACTCTTTCTTCAATGCTTTGATTCTTTTTCCTTCAAGAAATGCTTGAAACTCACTTTTTCATACTAGCTGAGTCACTGTGCCCAAGATTAACATTTATCTGCCTTTGTGTACTTTACAAATTTTCATGATAATTTCTTAGTGTGTTTTGCGTAATTGCTTGTGTTTTGTGTTTCTTCCAGGTTAAGTGGTAACTTAGATCTTTCGAGGTGATTCGCTGAGGCTGACTATTTTCGTTACGAGACAGATTGTGTAAACACTGTAAATCATAAACAGACTAAGATATGCAGTTGGACAGTGACTGAGAGTAGAACTGGCAGTGAAGCAGACTTTGAGAATGATGTGGCAATGAAGCAGTCTACAGGCGGCCATCTTGTTTCAGCGGCCATCTTGTTGCAGTCCAATCTACTTTATATTGGTGACTACTTCATAATTCTGTTCTCAGATTCTTCTGAACTTTGATCTGTTGTTTCAGATCTGTGCTGTTTACATAAAAAACAATCTTTGTACAGATCCAGATATTTTAAGATGACTGGCTATTTTGTTTAGTTATAATTTTTTTTGTCAAATAACCAACTCCTTGTTAAGAACTCCAACAGTGAACCTTGGAAGAATTGGGAACTCTCACCGTTGGAGCTACTCAATGTGACAGTTGAATAATGTGCAACACATTTCATCAATTGTTTACAAAACTTCATGTTGGAAATCAATTGATTTTCGTAGAATTTCTGTGCTCTGATTAGGCTAACAGATTTCTTTTCGGTTTCTTGTGAACCGAAGTCATCTCAATACAAATGATCTGATTGGATTATGGTTTTGAGTTTTTTGGTTTGTGTATGACTTTAGAAAAGTGATGATTGTAGCAAACGTTTTACGTATCGTTGAGAAATTGGGTTCTCACAGAAATTTGTGCAGGGTGGGGCAAAATATAAATCGACAAAAAAGACTTAAAAAACTGAAATGCTATCAGAAATTCTTAATGAAAATAAGAGCTGAGCACAGCGCCCAGTCAAATTTTCCGATGTACACATTTTATTCCAGAACTCCAATGATCGGATTGGCTTTTCCTTCAATATACTTGGCAAAGAGGCTCCCATCCATCTCATGATAGGCTATGTGAGTCTTCTGTACACCCAATGCAACAAGTGTAGAATGAAAAACTAAATCCCCCACCCCCTATATTTTGGAAAAGTTTACGCCACTGGTTTTCAAATCATCCTATTTTTCGATTTCTTTCATTTCTGTTAGAAGACCAGACAAGAAGGTTCTATCGTTAAACAAACGGAATTTTGTAAGAAAAGATTTTTGTGACTTTCGCTACTTTCATGTTTTCCAATTTTGTGCATACCTTTAGCAAAATTCTTGCAACCATTTTTTGGCACACTCCAATGTATCAGACTGATTAGCAAAAAGCCAACAAGCAAAACAGATCATAATAACCCAGCCAGAGTCTATAAATTTCACGATCACTCAACTGAAATGATTTCCAATTTTATCTTTTGGGAAATTTTCAAATTTATTTTTATGACCTGGCTGACAAGGTCCTAACTCAAGTAGAGTACGTACTACGTTACACACACGCATACAAACATAAACACACACACACACATATATATATATATATATATATATATATATATATATATATATTATGCATAACCTTTTTAAAATGCTTCAGTAGCAAATTCCAGCTCGCCTGAGTAACTACATTAATTTGAAAATTTAATTTTTCACTTAAAATGCCTTGCCATAGGATTCATCTTAGAATATGGATAATGAGCGAAACGGTTAATATATAGCTTCGCTCAAATGCCACATAAAGGTGTCTAAACGAAGCGCAATATTACTTACTGAGTTCCTGCTTAACGACACTGTCATGACAACGATGATGACCGTGCCCATTTCCTTTCTTCAGGCTTGATACTGGCACTACCAAAGTACGAGCAGTGGGGAGTTCTTTTTAATTTTACATCAACCATTTAAGCTACACACACTTCATTTAACAACATCTGACCGCGAAAAAGAAATTTGGAATATTATAAGACCTGCAGATGGCAATATAAAGGTGTCGAAGCAGATCGTGATATTGTTATTTCTCACTATTACATCATGCTTATCATCAGGGCTGTAGTCGAGGGTATACGCGGGTATACAGCGTGTACTCACCTCTAGAGACCGTATACTCACCTCGAAAATATTTATATTTATTTATATTAAAACACTATAGTGTATACTCACAAAATACTGTAGCGTATACTCACCTCTAATTTGTTTCGGAAAACTAACCGGTAGCGTGTACTCGCCTCTAATTTTACCACTACAGCCCTGCTTATCATACATTTTGGGTGGATGGGTGCAGAGTTTAACGGCAGCTTATGGCAACAAAGGCCATTGACGTCGACAGAAATTAGTTTCAACAGTTCTCACCGTTCCTATGGCCGTAATACAGGTTTTCCTTCACTTTCCAATTCTGGACCTAGACGACAGAGCGAAGATCAAAATTGGACAATTTCGGCCAATTTCGGCCGATCGTCTGATATTGCCGGTCTTAGGCCTGTCAGGCACATTCCATACATTGCACTGCAGCCACGAAGGGAGGGCCGCTACATTCCACTCATTCCAGAGCGTTTATCGCAAGACATGCAGACTATTAATACATATCAATGTGGGAAACTATATAAGAGATACGGTGAAAACAAAGAATTTAGAGTCTAAAAGACACCATTTAGAAGTTTCAAAACAGTACTCTTACAATGTCACTGATATTCATTGTTTAACAGCGTAAAATAATAATTAACAATGTTGCATAATATTATTATAGATTCGAAAATAAAAGAACTTAATGTCACCTGTGATTCTTAATCTGTCACTTTTAATTTTTAATACAGCTAAACGATTCTTAGACATGTAATTTTGACATGAGACATTATTTGACATTATTTTAGTCATAAATGTTTACATAAGTAATCAATCAACACAAACGAGCAATATTAGCAAAACATATACAAATGGTTGAAAAAACTAAAAAATATTTATAGTATATACATATTTGAGCCCAACAACTAAAAGTCTACACAAGTGAAAAACCACCACCGGTATCTATGTATATATAGACAACATTACAACCTACAAAACCTTCCCTTTACTAATAAGGCTGACCGGCCTGAGAACTTCACTTTGTAATCTATGCAGCCCACGCTAAATAGCCTAGGTTCTTGATTTTAAATTATAATTTGAATAATTAACACTTATCTCTTGTTACCTTGGATAAATTATATCCGCCGCAGCATTTGATAGTGATCGAAATTGGAGAAAATATAGCGTCGGGATTAAGCGATTTAAAGGTGTCTTTAGGTAGCTATTTCTTTTAGGCCAATCTCGCAGCAGTTAACCCTTAACGTCGATCTTACGTGTTAAACCTGTCGGCCACAGTATGATGTACATCACAGACAGAAATTATACATTGTCTTCTACTCTAGCCTACTGTTGTGATAATGGGAGATTCTGTGGGCTGTTGCAAAATCTGACACTAAGCGTGGCAAGAAGCATATAATAGACTGAATCATTGTAGTCGCGCAATAAGCCCCCCTATTTTCTTCTTGCGAGTTCCAATTGATTTATTTAGTTGCTTATTTTTCATCACTCGCCAGAGTTTTCTAATCAAATGCAATCCATCACTTATTCATAATTTTTGCAAAATCGCCTTTGCAGTTTATCCGACCAATGGGTATAAATGAGTATATATATGTGACCTCGGCCGAGAGAAGGGACCACTTGTCGCTTTCTAGATTAGCCGGAAAACGCGTTTTTACGCTAAACGATTATATTGATTTTTGGGTCTAATTAGTCAATCTGTAGCTCGGACTCACTGTACAACAACGAATCTTACGCTACTCGATGCGTTAAGGCTAAATTCAGGCATTAATGCATTGGGTATTGACACATTAAATTTTTTTATGCGATTTCCCGCCAAATGATATTTTATATTTTTGTGACAAAAGTGCATAAATTATGGGCCAAACGCTCTGAAATTTTTTCCTCATTTTACCTAAGGTGTAAGCATGTGGAAACTGCTAATAAGTCCATTTGCGACAAGTGGTCCCTTCTCTCGGCCGAGGTCACATATATATATATATATATATATATATATATATATATATATATATATATATATATATATATTAGGGCTGTACCGAATATTCGCTTCGTATTCGCTTCGGGGCCGAATAGTGGGCCAAATAGCTATTCGGTATTCGGCCGAATAGCAGCGGTCCGACCGAATACGAATAGTGGTCACGTGACTTCTGTTTCTGCATATGCGGCTGCTATAGCGAGTGGAGTAAACGTTAAGTAAGTGACAATTTCTAAGTTTAGTTAAATTAGTTCCATTCCTAGTTTACACAGACTGGCAGAAGGATGCAAAAATTACATGTAGTTAATTGTTTACTTTTAGTTTATGTATCAAATTTACTGAACTGAAACTTTTGCTTACATTTGAAATTTTGGATGGTGTCGGCAGACCTATTTTGTACACTATTCGTATTCGTATTCGTATTCGGCCGAATAGTTAGTCCAATTATTCGTATTCGGCCGAATAGTGATAATCGCCTATTCGGTACAGCCCTAATAATAAAATAATGAATAAGTGATGGATTGCATTTGATTAGAAAACTCTGGCGAGTGATGAAAAATAAGCAACTAAATAAATCAATTTCGATCACTATAAACCATTTGTATATGTTTTGCTAATATTGCTCGTTTGTGTTGATTGATAACTTATGTAAACATTTATGACTAAAATAATGTCAATGTCAAAATTACATGTATAAGAATCGTTTAGCTGTATTAAAAATTATATATATATATATATATATATATATATATATATATATATATATATATATATAGCATAATTATATATATTTATATGCAAATGTGAGAATGCGGAATTTGTAACATTATTTATTTTATTACATAGCTTTTAAACTTCACAGTTTAAGAACAGAGAAAGGTGTCTGACGCACGTGACTAGTGCCACCATCCAACTCTGAACTTATGTATGTATCAAACTTGTACTGACATAAGCTGAAATATACACTGTTTATAGGCCTACAGTTAATTTCGACTCCTCCATTCATGAATACCGATGTGTAATCATACGGCGTAATTGTCAGTTTGAAAATATTAAACGAAGATTATTATTATTATAAAGCCTGTAAGTGGCTGTAATCTATTACCAAGGACAACGTTTTATTTAGTTGTTTATGTTTCACGTGCTGGTCAATATTTTAGTTAGTTATTTGCCTATGCGCCGACAGTACGTTTTAAAGACTATAGAGTCTCTTTTATGTTGTAAAGAGGTCTTCAAACGTTATGGTAGGCCTAGGCCCTGTCGATCTGGTCCTTTTCGCAACCAGACTGGGATCTGTTATATCTCTGGACAACTCATCTGACTCGATAGAGTGCTCGTGAGTAAGCTGGTGCCCTGCGCTTTGCTTTAGAGGAGCGTTCTATAAATTTGGAGTTGACGATTATGCTTAGACTTGGTGTGCATTGTTTTGTCCTTCAACAGCCAGATAGCGCTACATACTAAAATGACGTCTTCACGTAGGGCCTTGAACTCACGCATAATAAATTATCTCTGGTTGTGTGGTCGCGCGAACGTCGCGAAAATACAGAGATCGTAAAATGACGACGGTTTAGATATTTCTGATTTTACTTGTTTGATGAAATGATTATTAAATTCTTCTTCGCTCGTCTGGCATTTGATCTGGATATATTGCGCGTCAGTCTCGTCTGGTTTTGCGGGTTACACGGTTTTGCTGTGGACGCTTCACGATAGCTACTGTTCGCTGTTGCAAGGGCTTTAAACTGCTGTAAGGTGAGCAAGCGTTGTAGTATTGTAACGTGTTTATATAGCGCATTGTTAGCATCTGAAATATTAATATGATCAGAGTTGAATCGTATTTGCTGTGGTCTCGAATTGTATCTGTCTCGTCTGAAGGAGATAAGAGTTAAACATGACTAAGTGCTTTATGATAGGTGCCTGCGTGGTGAGTCATATAATTTGCGAATATGACAATTCATATATGGGAATATTTTAGAAGACGTAGTGATGTGTTTTGCCTATCCAGACCTGCCTGTGGGGTTATTTAGCTAAGGTCCATGTGTATATTATATACACCGTGTCTCAAAATAAACTGTGCAAAATTGTTTCTGTGAGAACTTCGTCAAATTTCCACCAATTTTAATAATGTTTGGTAGGTAGATGGCAAAATAGCTGAAATTTTATGCTATACATAAATTTTCCACCTCACCTGACTCATGTCACCGCACTACCTTGTTAAACACAGATGTACCAATTTCTTATATAACGCTTAAATTTTATTACATGCAACAAAATATCTGACGACTTAATTACCACGCAGTAAAGTAAACTATGGTTTACTTAGCAGAGTTTTTAATTGTTATGCTAGATCTGCTTAAAAGTGTTAGAATTGGTGCTCGAAATGTGCACCGCTTACACGGACACAAGCGCTTAGACGGCGACGCCACTGGCTGATAGCAGCATCAACGATCGACTGGTCAAAGCGCGCCCACTCGTCGATCAGACGCGTTTTTAGTTCGTCGACGTTGGTATTCTGGAGTGGTAAACATTTTCCTGCAGCACACTCCATATGCTATAGTCGACTGGGTTAAGATCCGGTGAATTCGGCGGCTACAGTGTTGAAGGCATGAAGTCGGGCGTTTTTCGCTCCAGGAAAGAGACAGTGTCGCGTGCTCAATGCGCCGAGGCGCCATCCTGTTGAAAGACAAAAAACTCGCCCTGGGATATCCGGCGTATGTCTGGCAGTAGATTCTGGGCAAGAAGGTTGTCGTGATAGTAGGCCCCATTCACATTTTACACCCGGCTCGACGAAATCTGAGCACTCTAGTTGTTAAAATTTAAGCGTTATATAAGAAATTGGTACATCTGTGTTTAACAAGGTAGTGCGGTGACATAAGTCAGGTGAGGTGGAAAATTTATGTATAGCATAAAATTTCAGCTATTTTGCCATCCACCTACCAAAAATTATTAAAATTGGTGGAAATTTGACGAAGTTCTGACAGAAACAATTTTGCACAGTTTATTTTGAGACACGGTGTACATACATACATACATACATACATGTATATATGTATGTATGATTGTGTGTATGTATATACACACAGATACAAATAAACTTACAGATACATATACATAAACACACATTTTTCTACATGCATCTACATAAATTAACATAGGTGTACACATATGTATGTACATATACAATTTTTAGGGAGCCTCTGAAGATTGACTTTGTGTCTTTCGAGGAGGCACTATAGAAAATGTGTGATTACAAATGCAATATATATATATATATATATATATATGCATATATTAATATATATATATATATACATATGTATGTATTGAGATCTTCATATAGGGCTTGAGATGTGCAATTAGTTTTGTCGAGACTGGAACTGATTTACGATTGAACTCAGATGCTGGACATTGGTTGGACTGTGGTGACATCTGGTTTCAGTGTCCAGTGATTTGTCCAACAATTTGTCCAGCAGTTTTTCTTGTTAGTTTCCTAATTGTTACAGCTGTTTCTTGGTCAAGTATGCGTGGCACATTGTGACTGACGTTGTCTGAATCGTTCCAATGGCATGTTCAATTCTTGGGTTAGTGTTGTGGGCCACAGTGGCCGATGGTTAGAGCGCATGCCTTGCAACGTGGAAAATACGGGTTTGATCCTTTGCTTAGGCGATAACTGTGTAATGACCTTGAGCAAGTCCTTTACTCACAATTGCTCATCGATGTTCTGTCATATGGTTGTGTCATATGGTTGTGCATGTACTTTTGAACAATAGGAGGAGGGCAATATTTACTTATCAAGTGAAGTTGTATTGTATTTTGTATTACACAGCACTCTTCTTCTTCTAAGGTCAGGTTGGGCAAAAACAGAAGCTGGGAAAATTAACGGGTAGGCAAAAAGCCACGAATTCCTGCATTAATGAAAACTGCTTTGAATCAGGAGTTTCAAATGGCAAAGAGCAACTGGAGATTGTCAGAAACTTTGACATCCTGTAGACTGCCCAGAAACTGGAAACAGACAAAATGAATGTAATGGAAAAACTCTAAAGCTTTGGAGGTGGTTTGAACCCAAGAGAAGAAGGTGTTAGTCCCTTTAGCTTACCCTGAAAGGCAGTTATGGGTATGAAAATTTGTTAACAACTTAATTTTCTGAACTCGGCGTACAAAGGTCATGAGTCTCATGACCAGTCCTCTCCCTCGCTGCCCAATTGTCCCACCGATTGTGTACGGTTAGTGTACTCATTAGATATTATGCTTGTGTGCTGCTCAAACCACTAGACTCTTGTGCTTTCTGTCGATTTTAGACCTACGTAGAATAAATAAGGAGTAAACATGGCAGTGAAGCAAGCTTTGAAAATGACATGGCAGTGAACATTCTACGTGCGGACATTTTGTTTTATTTGGTCCATCGTATCAGAATAGTGATGTTTACATAATAATTTTTTGCAGTTCCAGATTTTGTCTGTTGTTACAACTTTAGTACTGCCAAACTCTTAAGAGAAAGAAGAAGAAGAGCTATCCCTGAAGCTAACCAGAGAGGCAGCCATGGGTGTGAAGTGTTAGCGACTTCATTTTCTTAGCATTGGCATATTAGCGCAGGTGGCCAGTCCTCTCCCTTGCCATCTCATCTTCCCACCAACAGTGTATGGTCAGTGTACTCATTTATAGCTGAGTTGGCTAGAATGTCAAGGTGGAGCAGAAATCTCAAACCAAATTTCTGCCCTGGTGGGGATTTGAACCCCCAACCTCTCGATTAACAGCTCAGCACGCTAACCACTGCACTATCGATCACCCCAAGAGACTGAGAATTGACTTACAATGCAAGACAGGATCCGCTATTACACATTTGTCAACAAATGATTCACAGCTTATTTGCCTTCGTGACCCAACGTCTGTTTATCTCGTCCTGAGAACCTAAGGTTTCACAGAAGTCGAAGGGGGTCGTCTGCCCAAGGGTAAACATCTAAACAGTGTTTGGTTAGGTTCTTGAAATATGGTACTTGATATAGTTTACAAAGTGTAGCATTTTAAGATGGGTCTAATGTTGCTATGGGGTTTTTAAATGTGGTATTTTATACTGTTTGCAAAGAGTAGCATTTTAAAGGGATCTAATGTTGCTATGGGGTTTAAGATGTGGTACTTGATATTGTTTACAAAGTGTAGAATTTTAAAAATGGTCTAATGTTGCTATATGGGTTTCTTTAAATGTGGTACTTGATACTTGGTTTCCAAAGAGTAGCATTTTAGAGGTGTCTAGTACACTGTTGGTTGGAAGATGAGACGGTGAGGCAGAGGACTGGCCATCCGCCCTCATATGTCGATGCTAAAAAAATAAAGTCGCTAACACTTCATACCTATAGCTGCCTCTTGGACTGCTCTTCTTCTTCTAGTCTTGATGTGTGTAGTAGTCTAGAGGTGGGTGTAGTGTAATGGTTCTGTATGTTTGTATGTTGTATGTTTATGCATATTTATTTATGTATGTGTGTATATGTGGGTGTATGATTGTATGTATGTGGGTGTATGAGTGTGTGTGAGTATGCCATTGGCAACACTCTTCGGGTTTTCTGTTTTGTTTGCTTATGACATTTCTTTATGACATTCAACATCATATAGATTGGCACAGACAACACTTTGCAAGGTACTTAAAAGACACTGTAGTAAGTGTACGGATACATACATACATACATAGTTACATACACACGTGCAGTCGTGCACACATACAAATGAAATACATACATTACCTACTTACACACACACATGCGTGCATACACAACATACATACATGTTATACATACATTCATTGCACACACATGCATACATACATACATACATGCATGCATACATACATATATGCATACATACATACATCCCATACATACATACATACACACACATGCATACAAATTCACATAAATTTGTGTGTGACTTTGTGCGCATTAAAAATGTTCGTAATAAATAAATAATAATACATAACATACATATATACATATGCATGCATGCATACATATACACATGTAGGTATTTTCCAAGCGCTGTTTGGAAATGTCTGGAGGGCTCTTAGTAATAATGGTTGTAGGGGGGGGGGGGTTTAATGTGGCATAACTTGAAACATTCTTAGCACATGGGGTAATGCGGTTGACCTACTTATCTAGTTCTGTATAAAAGGGGAGGCGGAGGGAGGGTTATTGCCAGAGGGCGATTGGTTGCACACTGTGTTGAACTTTGGCATTTCTGCTTTCTGATTGACCTCTGACCTGTGACTGTGGGGGTTTGTTGTGGGGTGTTGGGGTGTTGAGTATCAGGGTCAAACTGATCTGTTCAGATGGCATCCTTTGTTTAGTTGAGTTTCTAGTTAGTGTAGTGGTATAGTTGTTACAGTGTAGTGTTGCTGTGTAACATTGTAGTGTTGCTCTCTAACATTGTAGTGTTGGAGTGTTACTCTGTAATGTTGTAGTGTGGTAACTTTGTAGCACTTGTAAGTTGTTTCTCTTATGTTGTAGTGTTGTTGTGTAATGTTGTAGTATTGATCTGTAATGTTGTAGTGTTTTAATGTTGTAGTATTGATCTGTAATGTTGTAGTGTTTTAATGTTGTGGTGTTGATCTGTAATGTTGTAGTGTTTTACTGTTGTGGTGTTGATCTGTAGTTGTTGTAGTGTTTTGACATTGCATTGTTGATCTGTAATGTAATGTTGTAGTGTTGTTGTGTAACACTGTGGTATTGAACTGTAATGTCGTAGTGTTTTAACATTGAAATGTTTCTTTTATGTTGTAGTGTTGTGTAACGTTGTAGTTTTGTAGTGTTTTAGCATTGTAATGTGACTCTGTAATGTTGTAGTGTTGGTCTGTAACATTGTGATGTGATTGTGTAATGTTGTAATGACCTGTCCCTGGATATTGACCGATCCTCGTTGTATCCCGTTCTCTAATGCTTTTTTTTTTATTTAACTTAACATTGCCACATCCCATCGAGCGCACCACGACAGCTTTCCAGTTACGATTAATCGATCGGTGGATTTAATTGGATTAGGGGGTTTACCCATGACCATGATAAGTCCAGCCATCCAGTGACGTCAATGGTTAAAAAGTAAAAGATCAGTCAAACGCGGGGAGGGGGCAGTTTTTTGCCATGTTTTGTCTGTTGATCAAGGCCAACCACCAAGGCCAAGCACTGAGGCCAACCACCAAGGGCAAGCACTGAGGCCAACCACCAAGGCCAAGCACTGAGGCCAACCGCCAAGGCCAAGCACTGAGGCCAACCACCAAGGGCAAGCACTGAGGCCAACCACCAAGGCCAAGCACTGAGGCCAACCGCCAAGGCCAAGCACTGAGGCCAACCACCAAGGCCAACTGCCAAGCACTGAGTTCGACCTTCGGGTTTTGTTTAATAGTTTCGCTGCTCAGAACAATAAGCAATATGTTCTCGTGGTGGCTTATTGAAACATCATTGTATGCTAAAAGCGGAGGCTAATGTTCGTAAATATCTGTTTATTATATATATACAATGTGGAGTCTGTGGACTCGTTGATGCGAGGGAAGGGACTGGATATCCACTCTCGTATGCCGAGGCCGAGAAAAATTAAGTCGCTAACACTTGATACCCATGGCTGCCTCTCAGGCTAGTTGAAGAGGCTGCTCTTCTCGTTCTTGTAGATAAGAGTAACGCCTCTTTTTTATTGACTTGATTGTCAGTCACGACACTTGACCCAGTTGCACTGAATCATCTGCCGTGTCAAAGAATTACTTTTAGTCTTGTCTCGTTCATTCATTCATTCATTCATTCATTTATTTATTCGGAGGACTTATATAGCGCCCCTCCAAGATACCTACTCAGAGGCGCTCCCAGCCCAACTCCAGCAATAAGGAACATCTTTGAATGCTTGTATTGAGTGTAAGAAGAGTTCCTGGTTAAAATAACAGCAGATCTGAAGGAAGACTAATTCCACGTGCTCGGCTCAACCATTGAAAAGGCACCCACTGGAGGACAGTTTTATCCATGAGTACCTGTTGCTATGTAGGCATAAACACCCATATTGGGTTAATATAATAATAATAATAATAATTTTTTTAGATTATTATTATTATTATTATTTTTTTGCCCCAAGGTACATATGATCCCTTGGGGACTTAGATATTAATTTGTTGTTATGTTATTTCCAGGAAATCAGGCCTCGTCCTCCGTTGAGTCCCTGAATGTGCCACGGAATGCGATGGCATTATACCGTTATTATTATTATTATTATTATTATTATTATTATTATTATTATTATTATTATTATTATTACAAACATTTTAACGCATGCAAGGTTGCACAAAAATGCGAATCAGAGTCACACAGGAGTCAGTTGTGATAATATATTCATGCCCATCGCCGGCAAGTAGCTGGAAATAGGAACTGATGATCATCATCATCACTCAGTCATATTCGTTTGTTCATATACACTAAACTGACACAGACGCAACTAACAACTAGACTAAGAGGTCAATTCTGGGGCCCAGGATACAGGGATTGGTACAAAGGATGACATAGTAGTCCATGTATGTAGGCCATGTAGCGTGCTCTTTCGAAGGTGACAACCCTGTTTTGAATCACATATTTATAAGCGGAAAGCAGGCCAAAGAAGAATGATGACTATTTTAGACAGATTGCTGAGTTAGTCAAGGACTGGTGAGCCTGAGTGTGAAGCTGTACAGGTGGTGGGTGAAGCCGTGGAGGTGGGAGGCAACAGGTTGAAGTCGGTGAAGCATGTCCAATAATAAACTTGTGTAGTCTTTTGGAGGAAATAGAAATCTGTTGTATACATTTGTGGGCTGGACGATTTTCCGGTCTACTAAGAAGAGCAGAGGGGATAGTAGCTTTGGCCCTTAACCAAACCCTGACAGACAGTCATGGCTTCATTTTTCAAGGCCTCGGCATATGAGGACGGGTAGCCAGTCCTATTCCTCGGTGTCTTATCTTCCCACAAACAGTGTACTGTCAGTGTACTCATAGCTGAGTTGGCTACGGGGCGCAGGTGAAGCAGAAATCGTCAGAGATATTTCTGCTTTGGCGGGGATTTGAACCTCCGACCAGGACAGACTTCTTGGTTGACACTCCAGCATGCTAACCACTACACTAGGGAAAATGACTGCCAGTGCCAAACGTACTTTGACTTAGACCTAAGTGCCTATACAATGGCTCACAGGTGGCCCATTGTACAATTGATTTGTTATCAAATGAGTGTGTGATGGCTAGTTGGGTACCCGCTCAGAATGGACTCGGGTACCCAGGCCGAATGGACTCGGGTATCCGGGCACAAGGGACTCGAGTACCTGGGCAGAATTTTACGTGACTTTTGACACCGCGACTGTTATGAGCATTACTGTTATTAAGGCCACATTAGTGTTGGCCGCTCGTAATGTCTCGAAGATGCATTCCTCAGTGGGGCAACAGGAATAAATTGTCTGTGTTTGTTGGTCTGTCGGTCTGTCTGTCTGTCTGTCTGTCTGTTTGCATATCTGTGTGTCTGTCGGTGTGTCCGCCTGACTGTTTGATGTTCACCTGTCTTTCTGATGCTAATGTTCTGGCGAAATTTGGTGTCTGCTGGTACGGGACATTATTTCGTGTTGCCTAGACATCAATTGCTGGTGGCATTTATCGATCGTCGTCGCCGTTGCCAGTGGCATTCGACGGAAGAGCCTCTCCCTCCCTCCTTCCTCCTCTGTCCTTCCCTTCGCCCTTCCTTCCTTCCTCCCTCTGCCTTTCCACGCCGTCACCACCGCCGCTGGAGGGCGCTGCACCGGACGATGGCTCTTGCGACGTCGTCTTCTTGGCTTCTCTCTGTACCTGTGTGTGTGTGTGTGTGTGTCTGTCTGTCTGTCTGTTTGTCTGTCTGTGTTTCTCAGTGTGTCTATTGCTTTTTGTTCAGTGTCTGTCTCCTTGGTCTGTTTTTTCCTTCCATGTCTGTGTCTGTTTGTCTGACATTCTCTGTATGTCTTACTCTTTGTTCAATCATCTCTGTCTGTCCGTCTTGCCTTGTATGTCTGTCAATCTCTCTATCTGTATGTCACTCTTTGTCTCTTTCTTTCTTTGTCTGTGTCCCCTCGTCTGTCTTTTTGCATGTCCGTCTCTGTATATCTTGATATATTTATCTTTCAGTCCTTGCTGCTGTCTCTCGCTTTGTTGTCGTCTCTGTCTGTCTGTCTGTCTCTGTCTGTCTGTCTGTCTGTCTGTCTGTCTGGTCTCTTGTGCGTCTCTGTCTGCCTCTGCATGGCTTTCCTTTTCTCTTCTGACAGAAGTCGTTCTCCATCCGCATAGGGGTTGACAAGGGTAGGATGGATAGCGAAGTGGGGCATGGAAGGGCGTCGAAGGCAAGGGGCAAAGTAGAGCAAGGAGCAGAGTGGGGTGAGAAGGGTATGGTAGGAGTGTAAGGGTGGTAAAGGCAGGTGAAGGAAACAGCGTGAGAGGGGTAGTGGATCTTGAAATTTCTGTCAGTCTACAACCTAAACCTATTTGGTGAATCTATAACCCATACTCGCTATTTGGATAAAACGTGAAATATGTGAGACACGATCGATGCAAATGGTCTATTTTTGTAACAAAGAACACAATCAGGTGGCGGGGATCCGGTCGGACTTAACCACTGGGTGGAGGGTAAAGTTAGGGGACGGGAGGGTGATAGGGTGGAGAGGACGTGGAGGGTGGGCGGGTGGTGGAGTGTGACCTTGAGGAAGGGGGCGTATCGATTTGCGGTGATGTCGTTTGGAAGATGAGTTCGGTATAGGTCATTGGAAGGATGATTGAATGTGATGAAGGTTGGACGGTGGCTGGCTGGCTAAGGGACTGGTTGGCTGGGTAACTGGTCAAGGGATTGACTGGCTGGGTAACTGATCAAGAGTTTGGCTCTTTGGCTAACTGATCAATGGACTGGCTGGCTGGTTAACTGGTCAATGGACTGGCTAACTTGTCATTGGAGTCTCTGGGTAACAGGTCAATGGATTGGCTGGCTGGCTGACTGGCTAACTGGTCAACTGATGGGCTGACTGGGAAACTGGTCAATGGATTGGCTGGCTGGCTAACTGGTCAACGGTTTGGTTATGTGGCTGAATGGGTGTTAGGATGAATGTTTGGTTGAATAATGTGCTCTTATGTTTATACAATAGAACTGTAATTTGATAAAAACGGGTCATAATGGCTCTGAGATGCATTTTCAAGTGAGGCAATAGGAATCCATTGTCTGTCTGGCTCTTTAGAATGTCCGTCTGCCTGCCTGCCTGTCTGGCTGGCTGTTTGTCTGTCTCTTATATTGCGATCGTCTAATACTGCTTGTATTTTGTGCCTGCTCTACGGGTGATAGTCAAAAAGCGACTGCTGGTTAAAAATAAATGTCACCGGATCCAATCAGTTCGGAGTAATCTGCATCGATGGGCGTGAAAGCTAACGCTGACGAACGGAGCAGAACTCGTCATTCTCCTCACGTTCCGATGTAGGTTCTGGACTCTGTATCTATATCTGCCTCTCTGTCTGTCGCTGTCTGCCTGTATCTATCTGTATGTATGTCTCTCTGTCTGTCTTTGTTTCTATTTGTCTGTTTCTCTGTACCTTTGCCTCTGTGTGTATGTCTACCTCGGTTTGTGTGTCTTTCTCTGTTTATGTGTCTTTCTCTGTTTATGTGTCTTTCTCTTGTCCGTATCTGCGTGTTTACCACTGTTTCAGTCTGTTCCTCTGTGCCTGTTTGTCTCTCTACCTAGTTGCTTCTTTATCTGTCGCTCTCTCTGTATCTCTTTGTATGTATATGTTTCTCTGTCAGTTTCTGTCAGTTCCTCTTTGTCTCTCTGCCTTTGCCTCTTTGTCTGTCTGTCTGTCTCCTTCTCGTTGTCTCTGTCTATCGATCGTCCTTCCATCAGTACGTACGTGCCCAGCGCAACGCATCGCTCTACGCCGGTTGGCTTCTCTGGCCGATGCAGTGTCTCCGGCCGACCAACCCTCTGCAGTAGCACGATGCGTTTCTCATGTTACGTTCGTAGCGTTGAATGTATCACGTGCTCAGGCTGATGGCTTTTTAGATGGGTGGCTGGATATATGACTGGCTAGCTGACTTATTGAGTAGATGACTGGCTGAATAGATGACTGGCTGGATAGATGTTTGGCTGGATAAATGGCTGGCTGGCTGAATTACTGAGTAGATGACTGGCTTGATAGGTGACTGGCTGGATAGATGGCTGGCTGACTTACTGGGTAGATGACTGGCTGGCTGGCTGGCTACATGATTTTCTGACTGAGTTACTGTATGGCTGGACGATTTACTGACTGACATACAGGCTGTATGACTGACTGACTTACTTACTTTCTGAGTGTGTGGATAGATGGCTGGATGATATACTGACTTACTGGCTGGATGTCTTACTGGCCGTGGCTAACTGGTATATAGATGGCTGACTGAAGTACTGGCTTGCTGGCTGGTTAGCTTACTGGCCAAATGCTTTGCTGGCTAACTGGATACGTGGTTGGATAGTTCGCTGACCGATTTTCTGAATAATTGACTAATTAACTGACCAACTGACCGACGGACCAGATGGTCAATGCGGTGGAATTGTCACGTATGGCGGTGTTTTTGGAGTGACTGTGAAGCGCACGTGTCAGTCATGTGCAGCCTCTGTGCTTGCTTGCATATAAATTAGTCTGGTAAATATCCGCAATTTTTGTGGCCTCCAACCAAATGCAAAAAATACGTCTGCCTTTTACTGTCATCGTTGTTTGCGAAGAGGTTTTTTTCTTCGGAGAGCAGCTACTCCACTGTGCTGTGTTCCTTGTTCAGTTGAGTGGGCAACCCCTCTGACACGACGCAGCACTCGTGAATAAGCTGGTTCCCTGCGACTAGGTATCGAGTAGCGCTTTAGTTTACGATTGACAATTGTTGTGGCTTGCAGCCAGACACGAGTGCAGCCATTCTAGCAATAGCAGTTGCAAATTTATATAGCTCCACTTAATGAGAGACTCATTAGAGGCGCTAAGGGTGTGTATGGCGGGGGGGGAGTATCACGTGTTTTTTCAAAGCAGGATAGTCATTTGGACCGCCGCTTTTTTATTGCCATGGGAGAATGATATTTGTTGATGTGTTGCTGGATTCAGTCATAACCTTTGTATGGATAGCTATAGTTCGTGTATGAGTACTATATCTCATGGGGCATTGTTGCCAGCTGTTTCCGGTGGCGTCAACACCTCTGCGCATCTAAACAATGACGCTTAGTCAAGTCCGTGGGACGTGTGTGTGTGTCATAGTGTCATACGTGATGTTTGTAGAAGTTTCGTCATGTACAACTGCACCAAATATGATTCATTGGGATAGAGTAATATCTGAGGTCTTTAGAGATTGCATTCCTGGCCACATTAATAACTCCACGGATTATGGACATTACCCAGTAGATGGTAGAAGCATATATACAGTTGTATCTAGGGTCATCAGAAATTATATTCCTGGCCACATTTATCTCTCTGCGGGTGACGCATTGCTCACTAGATGGTAGAAGCTTAGACAGTAGTATCTGTTGTCATTAGAAATTATATTCCTGGCCACATTTATCTCTCTGCGGGTGATGCATTGCTCACTAGATGGTAGAAGCTTAGACAGTAGTATCTGTTGTCATTCGAAATTATATTCCTGGCCACATTTATCTCTGCGGGTGACGCATTGCTCACTAGATGGTACAAGCTTACACAGTAGTATCTGTTTTCATTAGAAATTATATTCCTGGCCACATTTCTGTCTCTGTGGTTGATGAAAACTTCTCCCTAGATGGCGCCAGCATAGACAGACCTTGAGCGCAGCAGCAACTGTCATGCAAGTCAACATTGGTCTGCTTCGCTCGCGAGTCTGCGACTCGGAAAAAATTGCAGTCAATTGCGGTCGAATGTTACAGTCTGCGCTGTTTTGTCGTTGCGAGCGACCGAGCAATCGGAAGTGGTCGGATTTTGACCGGAAGTTGACGATTTTTGTGAGGTTTCATGACATGGTTGCTCGAGGGCTTCGCTCGACTGTCATGGCGCAATTTTCGGTGCATCTGTCCATCCGGATTCAACGTCTCGTTTGAAATTGAGCGACTGTTTCGTGGATTATCGAGCGGATTTATGCTCAGAGTGAGCCGGCGAGCGAGGGAAATGGCGCAGGCAGTGATTGGAGCGGTCCAGGAATGCTTGTCTCATGGTAAATGCTCGGTTTTGTTGATTTTTGGTTTATGGGGTTGTGTAAGCATGCTTGTTAGTTTATGGATGTGCAGTGCTGTGTGAATTTATGAATATGTAGTACCTTTTGAATTTATGAATATGCATTACTGTGTGAATTTATGAATATGCCGTCCCTTTTGAATTTATGAATATGCAGTCCCTTTTGAATTTATGACTATACATTACTGTGTGAATTTATTAATATGCAGTACTGTGTGAATTTATGAATATGTGGTACCATATGAATTTATTAATATGCAGTACTGTATGAATTTATGAATATGCAGATCTTTGTTTATATGAATATCATGTACTTGTGAATTTGTGAATATAGGTATCCTGGGAATTTATGAATATTAATTACTTTTTATTAATATGCAGTATTGTGTGAATTTATGAATATGCAATACCGTGTGAATTATGAATATGCAGTAGCACGCAAATTTATGAATATGCAGTACCATGTGAATTTATGAATTTGTGTTTCATGTGAATATATGAATATGTATTATTTTGTTTCATTTATGAATATGGCTCATTGTTTAAAATGCATTTATATTAAAATGACATTTTCAGCAACTAACGTTTATTTTCAAGCAATGCAATATCAAAGCCCAAGTATGATGGCAAAATTTATTGGATCGGGAATCTCATCTCGGGCGGCTAGAAATGAAATTTTCGAGTGTAACCCGGTTATCGTCTAGCTATTGTGTTGCTCAGTGGAAAAAGGCGGTCCGTTTTTTTTGGTCCACGACGTAGACAAAAGAAAGATTTACGGGCGCGGGTCATTTGACGTACAGATCTTTGACGGTGGTTGAACAATAGTCAACGGCTTTCGTAGTGCAGTCCCGTCGAACTGGCTCTCGGTGTATTATAGCTTGTGTGGTTCCCGATATGTACCGTGGCGAAGATTGTTCCCACCCGTAGTCGTTTACTCCAGATTTCCAAAGCACTGCTCTAATGCTAAACGCAGGGCACTGGCTTATTTAAGAGCGCTGCGTCGTGTGAAGGGGGTCGTCCAGAAATCCGAGTCAAACTGTGCCCACTCTTGGCGTAACATGACCAATAGTGAAGTACTGTTGCCTTGATTATTGAAACTTGACCGGAAACTGGGTTCAGATGAAGCTTTATCGTACCAGGTCAGAGTTAAGGTCAGATTTCTGTGTAGAATTGTTTATGTACAATACAGTGCAACTGCGTTTGATATTGCTTGACTCTTCCTTCTGAAGTTCATTAAGTGCAAAGACCATACGACAGAACATCGATGGCGTTGAGCAATTGTGAGTGAAGGACTTGCCGAAGGTCCTTACACATTGACCGCCCGAGTGGAGGCTCGAGCCCTTACTCTTCGCATTACAGGAACAATCGGCTATTGTTTGTCCCAACTTAACAATTGAAACGCTATGGTTCTATGTCTTCTCTGCCACTGCTGGTTCTCATAAATTATATGGAATTCACTACCATAGCTTTACGGAATCATTCTCCTCGTATTTAAGAAAAGCAAAAGGCTATTTTTCTGCTGATACTCATGCCTTTCAGGTGAATTTATGAATTATCACGATATTTCCGATTGACAACACTAATTTTATGTAATAATAATTTTATATAATGATATTAATTATAATAACGATGATAATTATTATTTTGATGATGATGATAATAATAGTAATAGCAGTGTTAATAATAATAATAGTAATAGTAGTAGTAGGTAATAGTAATAGTAATAATAATAATTTTATGTGAATAATAGCCTAAGTTGTACTTTTGCAATTGTACTTATTGAACGTAGTCTGATTTTGGCGAAGGAAGCGGCCGTAAAAGTGTATCTGCAAAACGTTTTTAGTTTTAGGAAACTTTGGGCTTCTGATGGTCAATCAGTGTTTCGCGGAACTGTTTTAACGGGGTTCTTATTTGGCTCCACACCAGACGATTGCTTTGGCTCACCGCATGTTAGCCAGCCAACCAGTCATTGATTTTTCAAAGTGATTTTCTATTGTGCATTGAGCCGAACGAAATCAATTGTCGCATGACCGAAATTTGCTTCACTGTCGTTTGCGCTCTGGCTGTAACTTAAGGAGCGTCACCAGTCTGGGTCATAATCCGATGAGATCGAATCTGAACTTCTGTAGCGCCGTTTCAGTAATGTGAAGTAAAGTAATCATGTCTTGCGACTCTCATTCATGGCTGTTGACGTCGACCTTACGGTACCTGGAGGCTGGAGCCTGTACGCCGGTTGAAAAACATAAGTAAGATGGATGGATCCAGAGTTCAACGACATCTTATGGCATCAAAGGTCGTTTACGTCGACAGAAATGATTTTTATAGGTATAATTTACAGCCTTTTATAAATAATATAAATAATAATGATGTGGACAGATATTATTTTGAAGAGTTGTCACCGTTCCTATGGCATAATGCAGGACCACTTTGACTTATAGGCTGAATATCAAGCTTAAAATAGGTGCGTAATTATTTTTGAGCAGTTCTCACTGTTCGCAGGGCGTAATTGTGGATCGGGAGAGCCTTTTATGAGTTCTTTTCGAGATGCTACATAAATAAGCTAATAACAATTAAAATACCGCTCAAGACTTTGGAAGCATATGACTAAAGCGTTTGCCACGCTTCTGGCATTTATAGGGCGCTTGTAAGATATAAAAGAGGTGTGTAAAAAACTACTGTTCCACACCAGACACTTGACAAATACAAGCCACGTGGTTGCGCACAATTCCTGCTATTGGGCCCATGAGCTATACCGGTGGACGAATCCCAAGGTCCTGGACACGGGGCCAGCTCATCGCAGGACATGCCGTCATATTCCCAGGCTACCAGAGCGACTTACACGGAGAGTGCGCTCAGCAGGCTTGAAGCCGCAGTCGTTGGGTGACAGACATGCGTACTACTGAAAATAGGCCACCGTGCTGCCCGTTATCAGAATAGGCAGCGCATCATCGATCGATCAATGGTGGCCGTGAAAGAGGAATCGCTTTCCCAATCACAGTCCATAGGATACACAGCCGCAGTTCACTGACCGTATATCGGTCGGTGGGAAGATTAGAAGGCGAGGGATAGGACTGGCCACCCCCGCCCGCCGAATGCAGAAGCTAAAACATTGCATTTCGTACTAAATTAATGGGGAACGGTGTGAAAGAGCGTGTGCGTTTCTTTCACACTAGGTGGCTTTTGGTTTAGGAATGTGTTCGGTGTATAACACCAGTTTCTTATACACCTCTTTTATGGTTGGCATTCGTCGTATGAATGACAGAAGCGCAGCGTTAGGTTAGTGATCGTTCATTCGGTATCTATACATATAGTTTCCTTATATGCAAATTTGTCCTGGTATAACGCTACGTCACAAAGCCTTTCTGTTCTATTGTGAAACCGTTTGTGACGTCACTATACTGTCGTCTTGACGACGGTCGTCTTGACGACGGCGTTCAGAGCATTTTAACCAACGTCATAATTATGACGGGAAAATACACTAGTTATATATATAATTTTTATGTCTTGGGAAAGTAAGGTCGACAAAATGTCGCTCAAAAGATAAGAAGTCGATATTGCTGTTAATAGGTCGTCAGACACACTTTTAAATCGCCTTTGTCAGACTATGTAGAGAATTTGTTTTTGCCAATGGTCAACGTGAGAGCTGTATTAAGTCTGACGAACGGTGAGAATTGTTCAAAATATTTTCTGCCGACGTCAACGTCCTTTGTTGCCATAAGATGTTAAACTCTGCATGCATCCACCCAGTGGTCAATGTAGAGAACTATCTGTCAAATACTGTTCCCGGCAAGGTTGACGTCTACGGCCCTGACCAGATGTCGCTAAGCACGCGTTGTTAATATTTGTAGTAAGTTCTTCATAGATACCTTTAAATCGCTTCAGTCTCACGCTATAAAGGGTTGGTATTTCGTGGAGTAATCCAAGATAGTGTTCTCTAGGCCCTAGGGTAATGCGGTTTGAAGTTGGCTTGATATTAATGGCCATCGGATGTGGTTAAGTACTCGTGATTATTTGTAGTAAGTTTTTCTTACACACCTTTAAATCAATTTCGTCTAATACGATAAAGGGTTTGATATTATGCGCTAATTTATGTCAAAACGCATCTTTCTAAATGCGGTTTAAAGTGAGCTTGACAGCAGTGGCCATGGGCATAAGACGTCGTTACACATGGGGTAAATTTAAGGTTACCCCGCGAGGCAGCCACTGACTGGAATTTTCATTTCCGTCTCATCTTCCCACATGGCGCAGTCTCGGTCCTTTGTATAGGCCTTCATTGTGGAACCAGCTTTCTCCTTCGCTCCTGGCTCCACTACTCTGTGGTGGTCCTATGGCACAACTTTTCGTTGTCTTAAGACTTTCGCACTGGGATCTCCTGTGATTGGTGGGCACTGGGTAAATGTAAATGTTCGCGATTTTCTATACCGACCGTATATGACCTCGATCCTGCTCATTTTTCAATGAATTGATCGGGTGAGATCCTTAACCACCGTTGCCCGTTTGAATAGGCGCCACGCCATTTAAGGTCCCCGTGTACAGACTGTGCTAGCCCGAGATCTAAATCTCTGAAAGAAGCTACCTTCGGGAAGCGAACCGCCATCCGCATGTTCTCTAACGCAGGGGCGCATGAGACGCAGCCTACGCTCTTACCGATGTAGCTCACTGGGGTAGAGGCGCTTTATAAGTTTTGAAAATACAATACAATACTGATGGTGTATTAGTTTTATTGCCAATTATTACCTCCATAGGGGCTCAAGTGGAGCAGAAATCCCGAAGCCTAAGTCTGCAGTGGCAGGGTTTTGAACCCCCGATCTCTCGGTTGACAATCCAGCATCCTAATCCTAACCATTTGGATGTTTTGCATTTCTTCTGTGCGTTTGTTTTTGCAGCGGTTCCATTAAAGTTTGATTTTGGTTAATTAATGTTGCTCTTGTCAATTACTGAGTGTGAGAGATTGGAGAATTTGACGACCCGGCCTTGGGGGAAATTATTTATTGGAAGCGATTGACAAGGAGGAGGAGGAAGATAGGATAAGGAAGAGGAGGAGGAATAAGAGGAGGATGAGGAAGACGGGGAGGTGGAAGAGATAGAGGAGGAAAAGGAGTATGGAATGGAATGATGAGGAAGGGGAAGAGCACGAAGAAGGGGCAGAAAAGAGGAAGCGGATGGGCAGGAGGGGAAGAAGAGGAGGAAGGAGGAGAAAGAGAGACAAGTGCCTGTTGAGGCTATTGGGGAAGGCATTTGGACAGAGAGAGCTACCCTGGAAGAGAAGGCAATCCGGGAGAGGGGCTGGAGGGGATGGAGGGTTATCTGAGGCAGGGAAATTTGAGATGGAGGGCAATCCTGGAGGAAGAGAGATTGAGGAGAGGGGAAGTCTGGGAAATAAAATAATAATAAATAAATAATTATATTCTTTATTATTTCAAACCGACAGACGAAGTAAGATTACATTGAAAAATGAAAGTACAATCAATATCTTAATTAAACACACGGTGTGGCAGCCATGCAAGGCGCCGCCCTAGAGGGGGGTTACAGGAGTCAATCCGCGTACCTTATGCTCTCCTGGCCATGAGTGTTACCACTACTCTATCCCCTATCTAAGAGAAGGGCTATTTGGGATGGGATGCAATCAGGAAGGAGACACTCTGGAAGAGCAGGCATTTTGGAGCACTTTGGTGAAGGCGGTTGCTCGAAACCAGTGTGGTCATTCGCATCGAATGTCTAGCAGAAGGGTGCACAGTAGATGAAGTTACTGCAGTGCAAGGTCTGTTAGGATCTGATTGAATGGGGATCTATTCGATGATTTGATTGGTTGGTTTGTGGTTGAATGGAGATCTGTTATTGGATCATTCCATGGTTTGTTATGGTCTCTTTTTGGGTCTGAATAATTTAGTTTTAGCCTTAAAGCGTGAATTACACGAGAGACCGACCAGTTGACTCTTTAGGACTAAATCAATGTCCAGTAACAGTGAGTGGGAAGAGAAGGCAGCCTGACTGTGATTGTCTCCTTTGTGTGTTTGTGTGTGTGTGTGTGTGTGTGTGTGTGTGTGTGTGTGTGTGTGTGTGTGTGTGTGTGTGTGTGTGTGTGTGTGTGTGTGTGTGTGTGTGTGTGTGTGTGTGTGTGTGTGTGTGTGTTTGTCTGTTGATGTGTGTCTGTGCTTTGGTTGTATTGTGTCTGTGTATGTCGCGGTGTGCATGTGTATATTTGTTTATCTTCCATTATTATCGGTTGCTTATCATCATCATCATCATCATCATCATCATCATCATCATCATCATCATCATCATCATCATCATCATCATCATCACCATTAAAATCAACAACATTATCATCATCAATATCATCATCAATATCATCATCAGCATGACTTCATCAGTGTTATCATCATCATCAGCCATTTCATAGTGATGGTTGGGAATAACTGTTCTCCATTCATGTCGGTCATTGAATGTTCATATGATGTTTTGTCCAAGACTTGTGCCATGTCTTCGTTTCAACTGTCTGTGTGTCTGTCTGTCTGTCTGTCAGTTTCTGTCTGTCTGTCTGTCTGTATGTCTGTCTGTCTGTCTGTCTGTCTGTCTGTCTGTCTGTCTGTCTGTCTGTCCAGTGGATTTCTCATCTTCCTGTTTTCCTCTTCACATCGTGCATGTGATGTCTTTCTTTAGCGCCTTTTAGACAACCTTATGACCGCACATATTATACGTATGACGTGTGTGGGCTGATTAATTCAAGCGCGCGCTTTAGACACCTTTATAATGGCGTAAGCCGGTGCTATATAAGGAATGGACCCGATATTCCATTAATGATAAAGTTAGCTTGATGGCTTGAATGGTTGAAATAAAAGCTGCATAATTATATAAACTGTTGGATAGTGAACAGTGTATGTTTGGTTAAAGCGGGCACCTTAGACACCTTTAGAATGTGGTGAGTCCTTACTATATAAGGATTTGCCATGACAGGCTATCAATTTCTTTAAAATCTGTATACTTGGATAGACGCATAGAACTATATAAACTGTTGGATAGTGTATACGATTGGTAAGAGCGCTGGGCTTGTAACGCAGAGAATACGGGTTCGAGCCTCCACTCAGGCGATCACTGTGTAAGGACCTTGAGCAAATCGTTCACTCACAATTGCTCAGCGCCATCGATGTTCTGTCGTATGGTCATAAGTGAGCACTTCTGAGCTTTGGAAGGAGGACATTATCCAATGCAGTTGTATACGTACATGTGTGCACATTATGTGTGCATTTGGCTTATTATACTTCACGCTTCTTTGATGAGTCTCTTTAGAAGAGGCGCTATATAAGCCTGTGATAACAGTGACAAAGTTACAGGTACGCTAGTTCGTGTGACGTCAACAGTAAGGTCATACAGCGTACTGTAACGTTTGAGGGAATTTATATAGGGCCTTTTATGGGCTGTCATCCGGAGATGTCCGGATCTAATGCGATTACGGGACCAGAGTTCACGAAGACACACTTCCGGCGTCATAACCGGATAGAGACTTCGTGATCCGGGTTGACAGATGGATGGACGGCGGGAGGAATGGATGGACCCGATAAGCGAGGCTGACAAGGATTGATTGGATCGGGCGAGTCGTCATAGCAACGGTGATTTTCCGTACGACCGTTGGGGGGCGGGGCGACAAAGCGCACGGGATGCGGTACGATTTGTTTTTTAACCGTGATCTTTGATTCGTCAACCTTGCTGCATTCGGTGCGATTGTCTCTTGGATTTTTGCGGGAAGAGACGAACCGGAAGATGACTAAGTCGACTGTTTAGTGGTCTGACGAAGGCGCTAAATAAATTGCGGTGTTTATGTGAGGCAACGCCACTGCTCGTACTCTGGCAGTGCCAGTCCCAAGCCTGGATGAAGCAGGAGGGCGACGCTAATGATCTTTGTTATCACACAGTGTCGATAAACTGAAAGTATGCTACTGCCGACACAACTCTTGCAGACGTTAGAATGCCAGGTGTTGAGACAGGTTGACTGCAGTTTACAGTCATTGTCATCATCTGGGACGTTATTATTATTGTTATTGTTATTAGACTGTTATTGTTTGGACCAAAAGGGTTACGACTATTTTCCAAGGGTAAGACAGAAAACTATATAACAGATGTTTTTTTATGGAATGATGAGTTTTGACAGTTTAGTACAAGCGTCTTGCTATGCAGTTCCGTTGAAGCACAGGATGGTTCTGGAAAGACGTTGAAATTGATTATTATTATTATCCTTATTATAACTATTTACTGCTTTACTAAAACGTTACCAAGTTATTATACAGCAATAGTTTGGTGGTTAGCATGCTGGACTGTCAATCGTAAGGTCAGGGTGTAAATCCCAGCCAACGCAGAATTTATTTCCAGGCCGGCTCATGTCCATCTCGCCTGTTATGCGTATTGACCGTTATCTTTTTGGGAGAATCAGTTGATAATGGAGACTGGAGAGGACTGGTCACCCACCGTCATATGCCGAGGCTAAGAAAGTGGAGTCAGTTACACGTCATATACATGGCTGCCTCTCAGGGTTAGTTAAGGGGCTGTAATAGTTTCAAGTGTTTAACGACATGGCTGCCAGGGCTATTGCTGTCGCCCTCCTCTTTTATCCAGGCTTGGTACTTACACCATATGTCGGAAAACTGTAGTTCGGAGTTTAAAAAATCCAGGGATCCCTGTTATGGGATTAGATCATTATTGACGGTCTGCACGAGTTTCCGCACACATTTTGCAACGCACTTCGAAACAAAACTACTGCGCGTCTATTGGTACTTATAAGCGAATGGAAACCTTAAAACAGGTGTGTAAGTAACTGCCAACTATTTAACGAGATCTTGTGAATAAAATTGTTTTGACTAGTTCTCACTCTTTGTGTGACTTAAATCAACCGTATCTTAGACTTATTTCCAGTCCACAAAATAGTGTTTTAGTAGCTCCTGTGTTAAATGACATTTAATTACCCTCTGCCCCACTTGCTAGACCAAAGTCACGCCCCTGTGTATAAGGAACTGCTCTTCTGCCTACCCTGCTAGTTTTGTGATCAATGCAGTTTAGGTAAGAGCTTTAGTACTGTACTCTCTCATATTTTTAGACTGCGTACCCTCCTCCTAATAACAATGGTTACAATAGTAATAATGGAGCCTAATAATTTCTGAGTGTTGTTTTATATAGAAGAAACTATTGATTGATTGACTGATGGATTGATTGATTAATTGTTATATTTGATTGATCGCTTATCTTCTCCCTTCTAAAGTTGCTGTCATTGTGGCTGTCCTTCGGAACTAGCTCATTGGAATGGTCTTTCAGGTGTCTCGAAAGAGTATTTCTAATAATGTGTCGAATGTTAGATTAGGTGAGCCACGGTGACCTTTTAATTAAGAGCGCTCTCTTAAACACCTTTAAAACAGTGTTTTTGGATGCTATATAGGCATGAGATACAGTGCTCATTTCATTAAGAGCGCTCCTTTTCGACACCGTTAAAACGTAGTCACCGGATGCTATATAGGGATGGGATACGGTAACTCTTCGGTTAAGAATGATCCAATTGCAAGTTTACAGCGGAAGATAGTCTCGCTAAGAGAGTTGCGAACACGAAGAGGTAGAGAGTTCCAAATGGAGGGACCTGCAACTTTTAAAGAACGCCTGACAAAGACAAGACGTGTACCAGGACCAACTTTATTTCCGTGCTTCCACCAGATGCTGATAGAAGAGAGGAGCGACCTTTAACAGAGTTGCATGGTGCGACCATGGTCGATAAGTAGGATGGCAGATGATCTGCACGTGCTCTGTACATGAGGAGTGCCAGCTTGAGGTGGATAGCTCACAGACAAGAAGCCAGTTTAGAGAACGAAGAGCAGGTGTGATATACAGGGTGGGCCAGTAGGAATGCACCAACTTTGACGCCTTATAACTTGAATAATTTTTATCTGAGCGTCTTGTCCAATATATCAGATTGAAGATAATTATCCATTTTTTGATTCTGCAAAATATCTACGAGATAATGTTACGACTTTATGAGATAATGCTATTAATATTCGATGTGCCATTTTCTGGCCATGAAACTGCAAGAAAAAACAAAAGTCTGAAACTGAAGACGTCAGTTCTAAACAGTCACTTAGTACTAACAATTAATATCTTGAGTGAATTTACCATCAGTCAAACAAATACTCAATAATGTCCACCACGTGCTCGGACTCTTACTCGTCCCTGGATTGTTGTCTTGGCTGGAAATTAACTCTTGGACTTGTGCAATGTTCGCTGCTGTGCGCGCAGAACGTTTGCGACCACAGTTGCGGCTGTTAGACGTTCCCGTAGCATCAATTTGTTTAATCAATCGATCTAGAGCATATTTATTCCATTTCTAGAAGTTAATTCTATCGTCATCTGATGTGCATTGTATCCTTTTCTGCTCTTAAAATTCGGATTAAAATTCTATCCTCTTCCGTGAGCGGCGTCATGATGTTCAATATTTACATTCAAAATTGAGAGGTGTGCGCCGCACCGAAATTTTATAACAGTGGTGCCGTATATCAGTGCAAGATTTGA